>PYHW01009762.1:30917-88469 GCA_013186435.1 Turdus rufiventris
TCTATCTATCTATCTATCTATCTATCTAACTAATCTCTCTCTATATAGCTACATCATATATAATATCTACATGTATACCTTATGCATAAAATAGGTATGCCTGTACCTCCCCATATATATAAAGTGCATACACTGACATTGCTCCAACAGTAACATACTTCAATTGCGGTCCAGAAAAAACGGTAAAAGTATTTTAAGGAATAGCTTAATGGATTTAAGTTGCCTGCCTTGAGAATTGCTAAGCATACATGCTTTAATTATCCTAAGTTCAATCTATAAATGTGAAAATACCTTATGCCAATAGACACTTGCAAGTTTAGTTCTCACAGACCTGCTAGATTTTGCAGTCAGGAGCTTTGCAGATGAAGCTGTTCAATGTCTAGATTTTCAGGGAAGCTCTTCCCTATCTTAAACCAATCCTGTGACTTACCTGGTGAATTGAAGACTTGATTTAGTTATAAAGAAGTCATCTGCTCTTGTGCTGAATTGGGCTGCAGTTAGATCAGCTCTCCGAAGTTTCTCCACTCAGCATTGTCTCTATGCATACTGTAAGCAAGCCAGAGAGTTACCTGCAGAAAATCAAAGGCAGAAATTCCTGCAGTCAAGATGGTTTTTTAAACTTTTGCTCCCAGTCCTTGCAAAACTACATGATGTTTAGTCATCCATAGTCCCTGCCCAGGAAATAAAATGGTAGAATATTCTTATCAGGGATGAAGGGCATTGAAATACTGGAGAAGTTGAAAAAAATGGGGGTATTGTGCAACAACTAAATAAATCAAGCTACCTGAGTTGCCCAACCTACTGTTTCAGACTTTCTTGTGAAGTTTTCAGAGTTTGTGAAATTAGAATAGTTAGGCATTTTTATAGATATTTCCTTCTCCAGCAGCAACATAAGTTAATTTATGTTTTTAATAAATTTAAAATACTATTGTCCATCTGTTTTCTTCATCAGTGGTGGCTTTAAAGAAATACCACTAGAGGGCAAGCTCACAGCTGTAAGCCATCTGAATTTTGGGACTGCAGTCCTCCAGATGTTGAGGTTGATGGGAAATTGTCAGCTCCAGTGGTGCTAAAATAAACCTTAAAAATCCATTTTCTTCCTCAAATTCTTTAAAACTCCCCCAAAGTCCTTAAATGTGGGAAAAGAACTATTTCATTTAAGCTAAGATGCTATGAATGACTGTTAAATGCAATTAAAAAATTATATGTATATTGTTGAACAGTTTTTTAACACAAGAATATAAAAGTATCACATATCACATCATATGTCCTTCTGAAATTGTCTGGACTTTTATACTGTAAATAAATGGCAGATCTTAGCAATTCTGTTATAGTTAAATCAGGTATTTCCACATACATACATACAACATATAAAAAAAATATATATATATACACACACACATCTATCCATGCCTACAAATACATTTACCTCTACATTAACAGTATAGATGGAGTGCTGACAAATGAAAAAACTGAATTTGATTCATAATACTGTTTTATTGTTCCCTAGAGCTTCAAAAAGTCCTTTAAAAAGTACCTAATGCAGTCCTACAGCCAGAGGCTTAGAGTTTGATAGATGCCATAAACAAAGCACAGTGGTCCTGTTCAGTGCTTGAATGAGAGGCCTCAGAGGCAAGAAAGAAGTCTGTGGGATGCATGTATTTTTTGCTTTTAATCCTGCTACTCCTTCAGTTCCCCACAAAAGTTCTTGTATTTCAGTTTGTTCTCATCATGAAACCTTTGTTTCCTTTTCTCCTTATATTTCAAAAAGAAAATTGTATACAGTTGGAAAAATCCTACAGTACCAGCTGGTATTTTATTCTAAACACTACGTGCATGAAGCTTCAAAGGAAATAATAGGCGGTGTTTATAATAAAGTCTTTAGCATTTGGCTTATTATTTAGAGGATGCTGTGGATAACATTTCAATTACCAAGTTACTGTGCCCTCAACCTGGAGCCTTTTCCCTCTGATTTCGTCCCACAAATATGCGTAGCTGCAGTAACACTTTTTTGTTACACTTATACAGTATTCTTTGCTTTACAAGTCCCTAAACAGACTTCATGAGGCATACAGCATGTTGATATAGTGAAGGAGTTTCCTCCAGCAAGAATTATGCATGAAGCCTTGGAAAAAATAAGACTTTCAACAAAACTTTTGGAGGCTTCCTCCTAGCGGAACACCTTAAAACGTTGAGCTCTTCTTTCATGACTGAGCGGGCCTGTAACTCTTGCCTGTTCCTACAGCAGCACCGTTTAAATCCCGAACCTGGTGTGTCGGGTCTGAAAGAAGTAGATTTTTGTGTCTGATAGGTCCTCATGGGAGATCCTGTTGGTCACAAATCCAGCTGAGAGGGCTACCCTTCTTCTGTATAACTCAGGTCTCAGAGGAGCTCCAGATGTGAGCCTTGAGAGCTAGGCAGTTCCTGCAGAGCACAGACATAGCAACATCACCTCCTAGGAAGGTTGCATGAGGTCCCTTTCCTATGGAGGTGACATCCCTGGAACCTGGGAAAATGAAATGGTGGACTGTTGAAGTGGGGATGAAAAGCCAGACACTTCCTTTTAGGACTAAGTGGGCTATGCAGATGTTATTTGTCCTGTTTGTCTTTTGCTGTTGGGCCCTCAGCTAGTCTGACTGTTGGTAACAGTGGAGCCATCAGAGGCACAGGCAAAGGATGCAAACGGAAGCATCAGTCTCATGATCCAAGAGTGAGAAGGGGATCCCATTCAAGGGACTCTTCTTTATGAAATCATCAGAGATCCTCATTTGCTGGTGGAATCCTGCGAGTACAGTAATTTCACGTCTATAAGGTGCACCCTTTTGACTAAAATTTTTCCCCGAACCCGAAAGTGCACCTTATAGTCCGGTGTGCCTTATATGATGGACAGAGTTTAGAAATTTGCAAACCTGGAAGTGAGAGCTGCGAGCCGCAGGGGGAGCCAGCAGGGCCACGGCTGCCAGGTGGAGGCAGGGCAGAGCGGCGGCGGGCATGCCCCGGCCCCACGCAGGTGGGGTGGCCCCCCCACAGGTGTGCCCTGGCCCCATGGAGGCAGGGCAGAGCGGTGGCAGGCATGCCCTGGCCCCGCCGGGTACAGGTGGGCCCGGGGGCCCATGGCTGCCGGATTGAGGCGGGGCCTCGGCCAGCAACCGCACGGGCGGAGCTGGGGGCGGAGCCTTGCTGCAAAAAAATAATGCGCCCTATAGTCCAGTGTGCCTTATATGATCTACAAGCTTGCGAAATGTGCTGGCTCCCGGGGGATGCGCCTTATGGTCGTGAAATTACTGTACCTGATTGCAGTGCCTGTGTGGTATTAGTGGCATTGGGGACCAGACAGCTCTTAGAAGGTAGCACAAACCCCAGAGGCGCTCATTGGTTTTAGAAGACTTCTGTAGGACTGAGTAATTTATTTGATGGATAGTTGCACAGCTAATATTTTTCTAAGGAGCTAGATCTGTAATAGGCCGGGCATGGCACAATTATCTGGCTTGACTCTGCAGTGGATGAAATTTCCCAAGTTATTTGGTGTTTCTGTGATTTGAAGTATTCTCTATAAAATTTTGTATCACCACTGTTAATCATGCCTGTATGAATAGTTGTTTGTCCAGTACATTAGGTGGCTACATAGGATAGTGTTATCTAATGATGATCTTTATAGCTAGTTGGGTAAAGTACAGCTAGTCACATTTTCAAAAGAAGCATACACAGACACATGCACACAAATAATCTGTGAGAGTTTTTCAGTGACTTATTATTTAATTTTACAGGTAATAATTAATTCTCTTTTTTGTCCAGTTTCTCCATTTATCTTGTATCTGGTGATCTACCTACTGCTAAATAATGCTGATCACTGGACAGCAACAACAATGATAACAATGCATCAGTGGAGGTGGTCTCAGGACAGCATTCCAAGAAAAGACGGGGGTAATGAGACTCACAAGACATCTGGTTTTATTCCAAACATAAAATTTTGAGGTTCAGAGAAAGTGTTTTGTCTTTCAGGTTTTCATACTTCATAGAAAAATCAATGTAGCTTGAAAAACAGACCTTGTAAAATTAACCAAAGCCCTAATTTTCAGCAAAAAGTCTGCTTCAGTAGAAATATTTTCATCAAACTTAAAAACATGAGCTCCCCTGCTGATATAGTGCTCTGATCTGAATTGGAAAAATGAGTGTGGAGATTCTTAGACATTCTCATAAATCCTAAAGACACAAGTCAGGTTCCAGCAGAAGTTTGTCTTCGTGAAAGAAGTCAGTCCTTTGAACTCCACTGATAGCTCTTTCTCCCAGGCAATACCTGGGGGATCTGCTTCCAGCTCCTTACTCTCCTTATGCCTGATCTCTCTCTGAGTTAATAGGAAGCTATTTGTACTTCATGACCAAGATGCTGCTGTTAATATTAAACTATAATTGATCCTCAACTTCACCATTTATATCAGCCACAAAGTGTACATAATCCTTTTGTAACACTTGCTTGAATTGAGCAGTGGTTTGCATCAAACATTTTTTAATATTAGTTAATTATTGCAATTCCTTTCATAGTATAAAATAGTTGATTATCAATCATGATAATCCTGCTATGGGTTTGGATAAAGTATTTCATACTTTTCTTTATTAACCCTGCTGTCAATCAGCAAACAAAAACTATGACTGGTATCTCTTATTTCCTGTTGCTTTGGAAGCTAGTTACACGTCTTCATTTGTAAATTGGTAGTCTTTAAAAAAAATAAAATTAAAAGAGTCTTGGCTGTTTTGTTGGTTTTTTAAAATGTCTTCCTTTCTTTCTGCATTATCATTAATATGCTATGTTTAAGAGCTCTGTTTCAAATTGGTATGCTGCAGTTTCTGACTCTTCTCAGTCAGCCTTATGAGACCTAATTAACTCATAATTCAATTTAGAGCAGGACTTTATCAGCAGAAAGTCATAATCAGAAAGGAAGGATGGGGTAATACTAATGAAGTCTTTTTCCAAGGTCTTCACCAGTCTTCCTTGGTGACTTTAGAAAATCTGTGTAAATACTCTTATTTTCTTTTCCAGTGTCTGTGTTATCTAGGGAAGAAATATTTTGATCAAGGACTTTCCCTGTACATGAGAATGACTTCAAAGTGCTGCTGTCCTGATAGTATTCTTCAAATATGTGTCACATTGCCTTTGAGTCAATAATGGGTCTTGGGAGCTTTTCCTGACATAACCAGCTTAGAAGGGTCCTCTGTTAGTGCAAGTAAGAAAGTTGAAAGCATGGAAAAAGTCTTTCTAAGTCCATGGTAATGAATTCTCCACTATAAAATTTTAATGCAGTACAATTGTTATTATTTAAATGGCATTTTCATTTGTTTTAAGATGCATCTGTCTAGTTAATGAGACTGAGAATGAACTTTTATGAATATCAATTGACTTCATGTAATTTTTAGAAATAGTTGTTTTGGGAGATAGAATGTAGAACAGATACACATCCATCTCATGACTTTTCCTCTAAGTACACTGTTAAAACCACATCTTTATCTAACATCCAGTAATTGCCTAGTTAATGCCAAAAAACTATTCAGGCTCTTTGTCTTCTGTAGCATACTCAGATATACTGAGTTATTTTTACATTAGAAGGCAGCAGGGAGTATTATTTTAGTACTACCTGTTCACCACAGTGCAAGATTTCTGGTATTAATCTGAAAAGGCTTTTTTATTTTTGCCAGGAGTTGAAATGCTTTTGAAAGTTACCAAGCTGACTACTCTGGAGACTGGCATGCTGTTTTTATCTGTTGGATGGGTACAACACTGGCAGTGTCTGCTCAAGCTGTCCTGCATTGTTCTATTGCCATCTACTCCAGCCAGATGCAGAAGGTCCACCCATAAAAAGGAGAGAGAAAACCTTCATGACCTTATATTGAAAAACAGTTCTGTAGGGATTCTAAATACTATAATCTTCTGTTGGAATGACAGTTACACCATCATGTTTATTTACAACTGGTAGCAGTTGAAGATAATTAAGCCCATTGAAATAAGATATTTTCTCCCTAATTTTTGTATAGTCAATACAGAGGTCAGTTCTGCTTAAGTAAAATTCAGAACTGGAGCCTAAATTTAGGAGCCGCACATATCTAATGTCATTCCACACTCACCATCAAATTGCAAAGCAGCTCAACCCATCAGTCTCCCTACAAGCCCTGAAAGTGACTACTTTTAGGCATTCTCTTAAACTACCTGAAAGGAGGTTGTACTGAGATGGGAGTTGGTCTCTTTTCCCAAGAAAGAGTTGATAGAATAAGAGAAAATAGCCTCAAATTAGAGGAGGTTTAGATTAGATAGTGGGGAAAAAAAATTTCACTGGAAGCAATAAAAAGATTTCACAGCCAGTATTGGAACATGCTGCCCAAGGAAGTGGTTGGACTCACCATTCTTGGGGGTAAAAATATTGAATAGATTGATTTGGAAAGGATGACCTTTAAAGGTCATTTATTCTACCCCCGCTCCTTGCATGAGCAGGACATCTTTACAAGATCAGGTGGCCCAGAGCCCCATCCAATTTGACTTTGAATGTTTACAGGGTTGGAGTGTCTACCACCTCTCTGGGCAACCAGTGTGTTACCACCTCATTGTGAAAAAGTCTTCCTTACTTACATCTAATTGAAATCAACCCTCTTTTAGTTGAAAACCTAAGAAGTTTGTTCCCACCTTCCCACTTCAAGTACCGGAAGGTTACAATAAGGTCTCCCCAGAATCTTCTCTTCTCCAGGCTGAACTATCCCAAGTTTCTCAGCCTCACCTCATAGGAGAGCTGCTCTGTCCCTCTATCGTCTTGGTGGCCTTTCTCAGGACTCATCCCAACAGGACTGTGTCCTTCCTGTAAAACAGATGTGGTGATTAGGGACATGGTTTAGTGGAACTTTGAAATGTTACAGTAATTGTTGGATTCTTAAAGATCTTAAAGGTCTTTTCCAAGTAATTCTGTGTATCTATGATTCTAACCCACAAGGTTTCAGTTCTCTCCCCAGGAAACACTGTACAAGATAAAAGTTATATGGATAATGTTGGTCTTGAGAATGCACTTTTTCATATCCAGTTCACAAAATACTTCAACAGAGAAATGCCTTGGTACGTTTTTAATATTCTGGAGCAAATGTATTTGCATTTCTCTGAGTATTTCCCAGGACACTGATACTAATGAGTCACATATACTTATAGGACTGATATATTTTAATTTTGCCTAGGTGTTCTGAGTTTGTAATACAAGAGGGATTAAATTTCAAGCAAACAAAAGTACTCAATTAAAAAATGCCCAAATAAATACTATTTACTATTGTAAATATTTAATAACAATCTAGCTATAAATGTTAAAGAAAGCCATCAATTGATCCTAAGCTTGTATATGAAAGTCATCAGTTCAGAAGCCATAAATACTAATAGTTGCCTAGTCCATATGATCCATATGAAGTAGAATTTGCACACAGTATCTGTAAATATTGCATTCCCGGGAGATGGTATAGTAATATTGGGCTGTAGAAGAGTGAGTGCATTTCTTTTTAATCTTTTTGTTGATGCCTACAAGGGAGCCGGAAGGTACTGGGATGGGTTTTCCACTCCTATTTCTACCTCCTTTGTGACTACTGATCCTAAACTTTTTCAAGATTGAGGTTGATCCTCATAGACTGTTTTTCCTTCTATGGAAATGTTAATGCCCCCTTTGTCATCTCCTCTCTTAATATAAACATAGCTTGTTGGTCATAGCTTGTCTGCTCTTCCTACCCTGGCATTCTGTAGAATTCTTCCTGAGGCCATTTTGTGCAGGGCACGTTAAATTTACTGTGGACATGTATCAACATGGGATTCGAGCTGCGTCTCATTACTGTGACTCTAGAGACTAGAGGGTTTGATGATCAGTTTGGGATGGCTAATCTCCAAACCTTGTCCTTAATTGGTACAGTGATATTACTGCATCTGCATACATATGCTCATTCCCTGCCCAGAAAATAGCCCATTCACTGCCTGACATTTTTTCTTAGTTAACTAGCCTCAACTTTTTTAAGCATCCCTTTCAATTTACTACTACAAGGTACATGCAACCAAGGTTACAAAGCTTTCAGAAGTCTGTAAGACTGTTAGATTGAAGCACGTGATGTACAAGCATCACTCAAGATCGAAACCTGGAAGTCGTAACTATTATAATTACGTACTTTTCTCAAGTAAGAAATATTTACTCTTGTTTAGGATCTATGTACTCACATATTTCACAAAAAATGTTTTGCTGGTCTTTGAACTACAAATTCCTCAGATCTCCATAGGAACATACATTAAAGGACGAAACAAAATGTTCTTGTGAAAGTTGAAATCTGCAGTATTTGAAAGATTTAGTTCCTAAAAATATGTCTGTTGATCTTTTGTGAATCAGCTATCTCAGTCTATCCACTCCCTACTTTAATGCATGAATAAAAATCCCCAAAATATTTCAAATGTATTAGAGACTTCTTCAACAGCACAACAGAGTGGCCAGTATTAAATTATTCTCTTATAACCATTAACTACAGAAACTTTGAAATTAGTAAAAAACTTACCTTCAGCTTAGTATTCCCAGCAAAAGTAATGAACAGCATTCTGAGTATGAGAATATATTGACCTCATCAGCATTTAAGGCCACTTTTCACCTCAATGAGCTTGGCAGAATAGTCAAAATTATCTCATTTTGTTCCTCTTCCAAGGATTAGCACTTACTGTTCTGGGCCTAAATTCTGGCTTCCTTAGGAGAAAGGTAATTATAAAGTTTTTGAAAAATATTTAGAACATTATATGTGTTGTTCTAAATGAAAAATATGGAAAATGTTTTGCATGCTGATGGTGACACCGCAACATGCTGAATGTCAGAAAAAAAGGGAAAAAAACTTTTGCTTCAGGATAATTTTTGTCAAATTATAGGGAATGAAATATGTATCTCAGAGTTTCTCTTTTGGTGTGCATTTAGTCAGAAATCACAGGCTAGCAAAAGATGCTGAGTGACACAGAATCTTAAGGGAAAAGCCCAAATGCTGAAAAGAGGAAGAAGAGAAATCTTCAGTGGCAGCATGTTCTGGAGCTTGTAAAAAATGCAATCAGCCTTTCTTCACTGTGGATAAAAGGATCTTTGAGAAGCATCTACTCCGGTTATATTTTGCTTCTTAACAATGCACTAGGACTTTTTAATTGCTACATCTGCCTATATACAAATTCTGAAACAGAAGGCCTAATGGTTTTTGAACATACTAACTTTTCACATTGATTGTTTCTAGTAGAGATAAAAACCCCTAAACCCTCTCTGTGGTAAGAGCTGTGATCTCTGTTAAGATCCCTGTCCAGAAGTTTTATACTTATTTAATGCCAAAATAAGGTTGCTATCTCTCACAACATCATTATTAGAGCCACAGACAAGGAATATATTGCATTCTTGGAAAGCTTTCTGCAACAGCATCCTACTGTTCGAATTGTAAATAAAGACATAAAGAAACAATGTGGAAATGAAAAATATTATTATTTTATGTATGTAGTGGAACATATTTATTTTGTTTATGCCTAAAAATAGTGGGCAGTGAGGTTCACCAGTGGGTGAAGACCAAGACAACACACAGGACTGAGTCCAGAACCTTAGAAATATTTCGTTTTTCCTGCTGTTGTTTTTGGATGACAGCAATATACCTTCCTGACATTTAATGTCTTGCTTTTCTGACTGTAACTCCTTCTTCCATCTTTACCTCCTGGAATATATTTTGAGTCTAATAGGTTGAAACAATATTGCTTCAAATTAAAAGTTGATGCTTAAATCTAAAATCTCTCTTAACAGAATTTTATTTGAGATGATGCATTTTTCCTAGGTTTAATTGCACCATGTTTAGTTTGGTGTTTTGAAATATGATTCACATCACCTTTGTACTGTTAATGTAAGACAGTTTGATAGTTCATCCATCAGCAATTAGAAAACAGAAGGCCAAAGGCCTATATTAACAAGTAATGTAAGTATGAAGCAATGTCACCATAGCAACTTGGCTTGCACACAGGATGCTGTATTTAACCTTGGGGAGCTCTTAAAAACTCTTGATGCCTGAAATAAGTAAAGTCTATGTGGTAGTGGGGCTGTGCTTTCAATGCTACAGCAGTAGATTTATCTTAGAAATGCGCAGTTGCCTTGGCCCAATATAACTTACAAGAAACCAATGGTGTATGGCACTTAAAGACATGCCTCATGGAAATCTTGACTTGCAGTTAGAAATGTGCAAGATTGCTTGGTTTTTTTTGTTTTTTTTTTTTTTGGAACTGGGACAGAGTTAGCTGTAGAGCTTATTGCAGTAAGACAAGGATATTAACAAAAAATATTCACAGGAATTGCTCTTAGAGTTTTATTAAATTTTTTTTTTTGCTAGTCTGCACACACCCTTCTATCTTCACAGTTACGGTGAGCTTTATCAGGTAAGGGGTGGGAAAATACACATGCTTCCCCTGTGGGTTTGAATTTTCAAGCTCCTGAACTAGCTATGTGGATGGTATTAATTAATAATGTGAATCTATATGTCCTCACGTCAGGTAAAAATTGTGTGAATTAGCTTCACTAGAGGGTCATGTTGCTGGTAAAACACGCTCCAGGCAGGCAATTTGTGCAACCTTTGGTAGGGAACACAGGAGTTTTACAAGTGTGAGATCATAGGATTAAAATTAATTCTTAGAAGGCACAAACAGTGACAGGTTTGAATACTGTATGGTTACTACTTCCCCTCAGCAGTCAGACTGTAATGCTTCACCATTTCCTCATCTAGCTCAAGACTGGCTAAAATGATAAAATACCCAGGTCAAGAGGCCAGATTTGCTACAGGGTTTGTTGCCTAACTGTCTTTCAGAGTGCCTAAATCACATATTATTAAGAGTTTCACAAACCCCTCTTGAGCTATTTTGTATCTACAACCCCTTGGCACCTCAGTTTCCAGTGGTAAGTTGCCCCAAATTCTTACATATCTGCAGAAACTTCTCCGCTACCCAGTGTTCACCTCATACCACCTGCTCTGACAAGACTTGCAAATGAGGTCTTTCCTGTCTGTATCTCACCTGTAGAACAAAAGTGCCCATGTCTTTATGTATAATTATTTTCTGGGGAGAATCACCCATTTAGAACAAGGAAATGTGAAGGTGTGTCAGAAGAGACACCTTTATGGACACCTAATTCCAAGGGAAGATTTAACAGAATCCCCTTTAGCCTTTTAAAGAAATTTTCATCAGGTTTACCAATAATTGAAAAAACGCTGGTGTTCATAACATAAATAAGAAAAAGAAGAGTCACTATTACAGAATTGCATAATACCTGACATAGTGTGGATTTCAGCTATATTATTAAGAAGTATGCATAGAGAGAGTTGTGTTAAATGTTTGGGTTTTTTTTTCCCTCACACTCTATTGCACTCTTGTTCAGGACATGTGCTTGTACTATGTTTTAGTACCCCATCTGAATAGATAGTTTAAAACCCTCCATTATATTTTTGTGTTTTTTACATTATTTCACAACCAGAAACTGTCATGAAAGTAGAAAAGTGCTGAATAACAATCTGTTAAATAAGAGAACATAAAGGAGCATGAAAACTTTTAAAATTCCTGCCAAGTATCAAAATCAGGTTATGAGACTGACAGTATTTTGTCCACCCCAACAGTTTCTTGTAAACTTGTAAAAGCTGTTGGTTTTTTTAAGAGTTAGATCCCATGCCTAGTGAATTCAGATGCTAGAGATTCCACATTACAGCAGAAAAGATAGATAAACTCTTTTACAAGGCATAAATGTTGTATATTTCCTGCTTCAAGACAAATAGATTTTGGCTCAGCTCTTCAGTAAGGTACAATCCTATTATTTGCTGTGCTGCTCCAGTGACAAACTTCTCAGTGGATGACTGTGATTACAGACTCTGTCTTAGGGCCAGAGACATCCATCTGCCCGTCTGACCATCCTGCTGGGACATGGGCTTCTCGACTAATTCAAAAACCTTAGGCACAGTGGAAAGACTGTTGAGGCATATCCAGTCCCTGACTGTGACTCATGCTATTCATGTTACTCATCCATGTGGGCACTAATGAAGTGACTGTGAGGTTCTGGGAACACAGGGAATGGAGTCCAGGTCACAAGTGATGTTTGCCAATACTCCCATTTGACTGCAGAGGCCTACCCTGGGTCATATGAGTCACGAAATTTGGATGCAGATCTTTACTAATAATGTCAGCACTGGGCTTCAACTTCCTTAAAAATAACATGCTACTTTTTAAAGGTGGAATGATGGGAAAGAGGGGTACTGTGGCAGGAAAACTGTTTAATACCAGTGCTCAAGGGAGAAGGACTGTAATCTAGGGTTAAAAAGATGTGCTTTCATTATCCAGAGGAGTCCACTACAGAGTTTCAAATACTGCTTGAAATGTTACATGTCATTCACATCATTTTGCAGAGACTAGCAAAATGTCTAATCTGGTTCCCAGACTGATCTTCACCTGCAGATCAGACCATGAGTTCAGGTTATTTAACATTATTGTTATGAAAAGCTAAAGCTGCTTGCAAAACACTATCTGAATTCAAGGAAGGACATGCAAAACAAATAGCACTATCTTATAAATTCACAGAATTGTGGAATGTTCGAGGCTAGAAGGGACCTCAGGAGATCTGTAATCCATGCCCCAGCTCAAGCAGAGTCAGCTACAGTAAGTTGCTTAGGTCCATGCCCATTCAGGTTTTGAGTGTCATCAAGCTGAAGACTTCACAAACTTTTGTTGGAAAACTTGTTAAAGTGTTCAGCCACACTCATGGGAAAAAGTAGTAAAATTATTGTGTGTTTGTAATTTTCTACATTTTGACTTGTTATCATTACCTCAGCCTGTCAGGAGTTGACTGAGAAAGGTCTGGATCCATCTTCTCTACTTTATTTCAGTGCATAACTTTTCTGGAAAGGTGGATGTTGGGAGAAGGTGTAGATTATAATGCTAGGCACTTCCACAGCCATGGTTGTGGTTTACCCATACTGAAGTAAAGTAAGTGCTGAACCCTCTCTTCTTGCTTATGGAGTGACTGCCAAGAATAACCTTCAGTGATTCACATTAAGAATGTGAACCCTCATGTGGAGTCCCATTTCTTCTACCTAGTTTTATTAATGATTGAATGATGAAGTTGAATTAATATGTTTAGAAAATCCACAGTCCATATGAATGAAGAAGTTGCTCTGACTTTGATGACAGCATCAAAACTGGAAAATAGTAAGTATAAAAAATCAGACATCCTCTGAAATTAAAAGCAGATGTACTTCAACAAAGACATGAGCATAGACATGAGCATAGACATATATACAGAGAAGGATCTGAGGATTGTGGTGAATCATAAAATGACTGTAACAACACTATTTTTTCCAAGAAAAAGTCTTGGTCAAAAATACATTCCTAGGAATATTGTGTGCAACCCTTGGGAAGAAACTGTTTTGTTCTGCTTGGGAGCCAACTGGATCTCAGGCCAGGTGTCCACTTTGAGACACCACATTTTAAAAAAGATGACTTGGAAAAAATCCTTGGTGCAAGGAATGCTAAAGGATTTAGCAAACATAATCCATGAAGAAAGGTAATCCCATTCCTTTAGGTCACAAAGGGGAGCATCAAAAAGGGATGTTTAAATCTTCTAAAATGTATAAAAGATAATTATAAATAGAATAATGGTCACTTGTTACTTAAGGCCAGAAAGGAAGGACAAAAAGAAACTATTGCAACTAAATATTATAATTTCTAAATTGCATTATTAGTGCAGTCTTTTAAGAAGGAGTATTTTGATATTTAATACTGGAGTATTTAAGAATATGTGTGAATGTGTTTTTTTGGATATGTTTAAGAACAGCTCATAGCAGCACCTGTTGGAGACAGTGGAGGGGAGGGATAGGACAGCATCCTGTTGTCCTTCCCAGATCTGCATCCCTGTGGTTTTAGGACAATGAGTCTCAAAGTTAGTTAACAGGCAAATGTAAATTCTGGCTCCGACAAAGAACACACCTTGGAGAGGAAAGGTCCACATTTACCACAGTTTATCAATAGGATGGGGCTCTATAAGCAGGAACAAAAGCCCCAGGTATTTTTTCTCAAGTGTCCTGAAAAAATATAACCTAAATTTTTCCTACACAGACCCCAGACCTGGTGTAAATCAGTGTGTCTCCATTGGCTAGAATATGCTCTTTGTGAAAGATGAATGGCATAACATTTTTGTAGATAATTAAATTAAAGGTATCAAAGCAGTGTTCTGAATCTAGCAACAGTTCTTAGGCAGACAGAAATCCAACTCTAATTTACCAGTCTGCAGTGTAAAGACAAGGTTATTAATCTGGTACATTCAGTCTTTATTAGTAAAACTTAATTACACAGCAAAGCTCTTGTGAAGGCAATGGCTGCTACTGCTCTCCCACAGAAAATGCAGTTCCAGTGCCAAACCAGATGCATACATGCAAACAGAAGCAAACCTGCTGGTTTTTGTCAGCCAGAAGTTCTGAAATGAGCTTTGACTAAACAGGAAAGACACAGGCACCCCTGGGTGTTCCTTAGCTAAAACCTTGCTCTCTTTCCAGCTGGATGAGCTGCACTCAGAGCAGGAGGATCTTTCTCCTTTGTGGAGCAGTCACTGATCTCAGTGTCAATTGGCCACTCGTTCTTGTGGATGCTGTGTCATTCCTCACTAGAACTAAAACAATCTAAGAGTATAATATTTTCTTAATTTTTTAAAGTATAATTTCAAATGGCCTAATAGACAGTGCATGCAGATCCCATAAAGCATTTTTGTTGCTGAATCTTAAAACAGTGTTGCTGCCTTTTGTCAAATTCAATAGATTTTGTCCCTAAAAGAAGTCATCCCTAAGTGCCTTTCTCTATAACAAAGTAATTTCAGGGCAATATACAGAAATTTTTTTACCCATACAGTGTAACTTCATCAACAGCTCTCTAAATGCTTTCATAATAAGCTTTGTGGGACAGATTCATTCCTGAGGAAAGCCAGCAGAAGTCAGTATTAACAGACTTAGATGAGCACCCTTTTTACCACAGATAAATTTATCACCAACTCCACAGTTGGAAAGTTTGATCCAATAGTAAGGCATCTGAGAGTGAAAATGCAAACTTACCATACGACAAAAATACTGCTACTACCTGATAATACCTATATTAAAAATGCTAGTGTTCCTTCAAACCAAATTAATTCCAATAATTACACAGTCATTAAAGCAACAGTCTAAAGGGGAGAATACCTTCATAAAAGAGTTCATGTGAACGGTTATTTAATCTGTTTTTTAGAATATCTAGATGAATGACTTTTTGCAGAATATAGGACATTCTATTATCAGGTCTTTGCAGTCATTCTACTTAATTACCTCTCTGCCAGGATAATTTGTACTCGTAGATCTCTGTATAAGGCTAGTTTAGAAGAAGAAATTTTATTCCTGCAGCTGTAGGAGAGGCCTTTTCATCATTCTGTGAATAGTTTAACACTGTATTTTCCTCACATTATCCAGCACTAAACAGACAACTATTAATTTCCAGGTAGCCTTTTCAGTAGCATGTCTGAGGGCTGCTGCCACAATTAGATTTGAACATTCAAATTCCATCTTATCTCCACGGTGAACATTTCAATCCCAAGATCATTAACACCATGCCTGTGCTGCTGCTGCTTAGCTAGGCGTGCTTGCCTATTTCAAAAGAATGTTTCTTTCACCCACCTTCCCCACTAGGCACCCTAACAGCCCAGTTATAGACACATTTCTGCACTTTCATTCTCTCAGGAACCTGATGAATATTCATTCCATGCAAAGTGGAACAGCTTGAACAGAAATAATGGGATGCCTCACCCTTGTGCCTTAAAATAGCCGACCTTTTGTCATCAGCATATTCACCTCCAAGTGGGAGATACCAGGTCAGATTCCGTCAGGCAGCAAAAGAAATTTAACCCAAGCTCCCATAGCCTTGCTAGGACACGTGGGTATTATGATCCAAGCTTTTCTTTGCTATATCTTTCTGGTTAGCTTGGCTTAGCTTGTGTCTATATGTAACTTGATCCCTTAAATAATATTGGTCATTTATGAAATAAATATGACGACCTCTGTGATGCACGACTGGGCTTCCTTTTTGTGGAAACAGCGTGCATAGAGCTCAGACCCCAGCCCTACCTGAGCAGAATAGATATGTACTCAGACTGAGACATGTCAAAGTGGTCACTCTTTACGCAGTCTGGATGCTGTCATTAAATAACCTGACATACTGGAATCTCTGGGAAACGCCTCTCTTTCCTCATGCTGTATGTAAAGCAGAACTTCACACGCTTTTTAAAGGGCTGATTACTGGAGAAACAGCTAACTCTTTGAAAAGAGGTCTGTCTTGCAGTGTTGCCAAAACTATTCTAATTTATAAATGCCTACAAGTAGTTTAGCCTGTAATGTTTGTTTATTCCTTTTGCTTTCTTCAGCTCTCCTTGCTTGTGTGCTTGTGTGCTTGTGCATGTAACACTATATATACATATAGGGGGAGATGTGGTTCAGTTCTGGCACTGGTTTTATGCAAAACCTTTTGATTTCTTGCAGACTGCTAACTCAGAGTTGTGGATCCTTTATATACTATGATGGCTATCTGTTCCACTGCCAGAATCTCTGCAGATTTGCAATGATTCACAACTGTTCATGAACTTCACTGCATTCCTGTAGAAATGGTTTGTGCTAAAATCCCATTCTCAGAGATGTCTGCTGTTTTTAGAAAGCCACCTAGAAAATCATGTTTAGAGCACTTTTTAGTGAAGAGACCTTTTCATGAAGTTTTGTGCAGTGGGAATCACTCCCACCTGGAGTTGCAAGTATTCACTATGCCTGAAAATTCGTCCACAGTTGTTTCATATTAGATGCCCAGAAAATGAAGAAAGCATAAGTTGTGGCCACTTTTTGAAAACTGTGGTTTGGATGACCTTTTCAGCACCATGCAGAGCTTGAGGAGAGATGCAGGGACACAATCCCAGCTCTGGATGTTAATACTCCGATTTGGAATGAAAGAGACGGGTGTTGTGGGTGGGGGGGCAGTATTTTCCTCTGGTTCATACCCTTCATTTGACATAGGACAACACAGACTGCATGCACTGAATGTGTCAGAATGCCTGTGAAAATAAATAGTATATGATCATTGAAATAAAGAAACAGCAAAGTTAAAACAGAATTCAGGCCTGACACAACCTTGCAAATGCCTAGGAAAGATGTCACCTGAAAGCAGTAGGGGAAGCAGAGACCTCAACAGATAAACCTCTGAATTGAAGCAATATGGTTTTTTTGGTGATTCTGATTATTTCTGGTTATTTTTGTTTCTATTAAGGCCTTTTCCCCTCCCTTCTATTAGGAAGTACACAACAATATTAATGGAAATTTATTATCAAAATCATAAAATTTGGTTTGAATTTACATTTTGATTCCACTTCAGGACTTTTACAAAACTACCCTCTTTATTGTAAAGTATTTAAATTTAAATTAAGTAGCATAGTTTCTAGAAGATTTACAAGATTTACAAGATAATAATTTTATTAGACCTGTTGAGATTATTAGATATTCCTAGACTTAATAAAAGCTAATTTTAGATCTTTGTGAGTCAGTATAGTTTCACTGGTAGCTTGTCTAAATCAAACCTTGACCAAGGGAAATTAATGTTGGAATAAAACAACTTTACAGATACTACTCAATAAATAGGGGAATCGTGTGGTGATTTTGTAGATCACAGGCTGGTCCTGAGCCTACCAAAATAGAAGAAGCAGAAAATAGTTTCAGTAGAGGTGCTGAAAATAACTTTAGAGACTTGCTTCTGCTGATTATTTTACTTCAATGTCATTCCTTGAAAGTAGTGATTCCTGCAACACAAACTGAAGTGCAGCTAAGCCTCTTGTCCTTGTTTCTAGCACAGCTAACCTATCAATGCAGAGTAAGAAGATGCTGCTGCTACAGCAGCTAAGTGAGAATGCACAAGTATTGTTCCAAAACTGATGACTTCTGATTACTACACTAGATTATGCAGAGAGATGTCATGAAAAGTCAAGACCAGATTGGATGGGGTTCTGAGCTACCCACTCTAGTGTTTAGGAATAGTGTTTCTTTTAATTTGTGGCCCACAAAAAATGCTGTAGTAAGTTTTTTGGAAATGTTTGTATAACTTTGGTAAATAATTTATGTTGCTTCTCTTGATATATAGCTGAACAGGACTATGTAGTTGATGCCTTTCACAGTATGACTTCATAAAAGGAAGGCTAGGCTTCTGCTGCAGCAATATTGCAGCTACCAGTGGGGCCTGCAAGAATGAAGAACATGGGGCTTGTTCTTCATACCTGATTCAACTCTATAAAACAAGATATGTAGTTCAACCTGTAACAATAAATAATAGCAAACATCAGATATGCAATACTTAGTGTTATTGTAGACTGGCTAAAACAGAGACAGTAGGCTACACTTACAACCATTTTCTGAGAATTCCTACTCAAAGCTTGATCTTTATTGCTATTAAGATGAAGGTTTGAGAAATCAAGAAGTCAGAATTGCAACTGGAAAATTTGGGGGGAAAAAGGACAAATGCACCATTTACACAAATAACAAGAAGTCAATATTGGGAATAATTATAAAGATTAGGTTGTGAAACATGACAGAGGGATGTGGTGCTCACTATCACATCACGGGCATTGCCTTGTTTTGCCATAGGTTATTACATACAGACTAAAAGGAGATGGGGTAGAACTTTCAGTAGGAAAATGTCTCCTTTAGGTCCTGTACATAGGACAGAGAACATCCTTTCATTGGCACCACTCTTAAAAGGTTTGTAAGGTGATCTGTGATCCTTATTGAAGAGTAGCTTTTTTTTTTTACCCAAACGGAAGAGATTACTTGTATGTTTTTTAATATTGATTTCCATTGGTGAAGAAAAAACAGGCAATGACTCCACTAACAAAAGCTAAAATGTGCAGGAGAAGGTCCAGGACTCTTTTTCTTTGGTTTGCTCTGTGTAGAAACAGACTTGTATGGCACTCCTTAAAGATGGAGAATGAGTATTTGCTTAAAAGAAAGATGTCTGATGCTAAGTTTGCACTAATTTTAATTAGGTGAAAGATAAACCTTATTTTTATTTTGTCTTTTATGTAGCAAATAAATTCTTTTTGTGAATTATTTCCATGGATAATTCCCAGCAGACATTGATGAAATGATTTGAAGAAAAACAGAGGAAGACTGAGCTTTCATCTTTCTTCTGGGAGTACCCAAGCAGTACTCATTAGAGATATGGACAAACTGGCAGGGCAAGAAATACTGGGAAACCTAAGCATAAAGGAATATGAAAGATATGGCAGGAGAGAGAGAATTTTTAAGTGGAATGCAAAATTATGCAGAAAACTTGTGAGTTACGTTCTCTCAAAGCTGAAAATTACTCATCCTTTTCAAATGCAAATGTTGCAAAGATGTCTTCTATCTGAAAAGGTAAGAGTGCTCACTTACTAATGACACATAATATCAAACATATTTTAATTCAGTCTATTTGGAGTCTGCTAGTCAGGAAATTGATCTAGGCAGCAACAAATGTCATTAGAGATATTTACAGAGGTTTCAAAATTAGGCTATACATCTTTACCAGAAGTCTGTATCTGAGAAGGTGGAAGCTAGAATTAACTTCAATTTCCTTGGTGACAGTAATGACTGAATGAAAGTTTTCCTATAGTGTGGTAAAACTGGTGCTATGGTGCAGCATTGCAAAAAGTTTTTCCTTTTAACCCAGTGCTCAAGATTTTAAATGAAGTACTAGTGCAATTTCTTACGCTGAAATGTTAAGTGAGGTGATTATTTGCATATAAAAGAATTGACTTGCACTTGAGGTGAGGGCGTAAATTGGGGTAGCAATCTAATTAAAAGATCATTTACAAAATGTGAAAGTTTTAAAATTCAGTGTTTGACTTTATTTGTAACATTCTTCAATGAATCACAAGTTTAATTCTCTCTGGCTAGAAAATTATTAAACCCCCCAAATTTCTGTTAAGATACATTCAGGAAGGTGTCTAAATAGCTAATATACATAATTGTTTGCAATTGTCAGAGTGTTCAAGTGTGCTGTAAATAGTCAGAAATAAAGTAAAACAGCTTGCTGCCTCAACTAAGTTGTATTATTTTTCCCTATGATACTTCATGCATATCAAGAGATTGTTTTGTTATAATCAGGTCTGTGTTCCTCATCAGTCAAAAATAACAGGAAGGAACTGGGTTTGAAGACTGTGCTGGGCAAACATGTCTCTGCCATGTCACAGCTGCAGGGCTGCCACTGAGCCAGCCCTCCACCTCTGCCCTCTGCTGTCACCTCCAGCACAGATATCCTCAGCATTGTCAGAACTCATGATGGCGAACGGATACATGCATGTCAGGCTTTTCCATGAGCTTACCTCAAAGGTTTCATCAGGTGTGCCAAAACTGCTCTGAGTTGACAAAATTTAAATGGCTTTAAAAAATTGTTGCCCATTGTAAGAGATCAGTGCTAAAAATGTGTGGATCTTGTCATCTGTAATAGATCTTCTTAGGATAGAACAATCATAGCACATAGCAGCTTTTGTAATACCACATAGGTTCCTGCTGCTGCATCTATTTTCCAAGGAACTACAGGCCAGAAGGAGCAGTGGGGGAACAGGACATTTTCTCAAGAGCACTACATGCTGCCCAGCATTATTCTTCTCAGTCTGCCTGGCTCACATTGGCCACAAATCCTTCAGCTCAGAAATTCTAAAGTCAGATTGAAAGCCTGCTGAGATCAGAGGTAGTCCATTTCCTGTGAGGGACAGAATGATAGCTTTTAGTATGTCATTAATACTTTTGTGCACTTAAAATTATCTCATATTTTGCTAAGTATATTTCTGAGACAAATTATCAACTTCTGGATCTATAACCAAGAAAAGTTCATTGGTAATGACACCATGACAATTTTATTTTGTTTTATGCTTTTGGGGTTCTCCTAATGTTTGTCTACTGTGCTTGCATAAGTCAATGTCTCAATGCATGTGTGTAGCATATAGAGACAATTCAGACTCCTTGCCTACCTCAGTGAGACTGAGTCATGAAAGAAACAGTTCCTTTCAGATCTTGCAGTATCATTTGTTATTTAACACGATTCTATATTTTTTGTTTTGTAACAAAAATGGTCTTTAATAGCTTTAAGTGAAGGTGATCTCTGTTTATGTATGGAAAGGTGTGGAATTACCATTTGCCATACTGTGACTAATGCTGAGGGAAGCTGTTTTTGTTATTGTGTTTAAAGAGGATTATGCAGTAAAAATATTGTATTTTAGCAATCAGGAAATTTTAAAAGAAGCCATCTGATCATGGCAGCTCTGCATCTCTCTGGAGTTACGATATTCAGTGGTAAAACAGGCGTTGCTATGGCAATTAAGCATTTTTCAACATTTTGGGATTTTCAGATTTCTTCGGTTATTAATAATTTTCCTGAAACAGTTTGGAAAAATACTGGTACATTAAAATATCACTTGTTCCTCATGAATAGACTGTTTGGAGTGTAATCTTTGTTTTTTAAAAGTCTGTGTGAAATATCCCACTGACTCTTATGGAAACATGGCTTGACCTTAAATATTTCAATTTCTATATTATTTCCTTTGAGTATATGCTTTCTTATCAGAAATATTGAAAATGTCATGGTAATTCCGCCAGGAATTTTGCAGGCACCTTGTTTGCAGCAGCACAGTTCAGCTAACTTGGGAAGCCCCAAGGCCTGTTTCACATCCCCTGCCAATGCAGTTTTGTCCTTTGAGGCACTGCAACACCCAAGCATGGTCATTCTCAGCACACTGTGCCCGAAAGGTGTGAAACCAGAGCTTCTTGCATGAATAAGACAACTTTGTAAGAAGGAAAAAACAAGAGATTATCATAGAATCACAGAATCATAGAAGAGCATCTTTGAAAGGACCTCAAGAGTTGTCTGGACCAACCTTTCTTGTCAAAGGCACTGTCTAGGCAAGATGGCCCAGAACTGTGTCAGAACAATGTCCAATGCTGGGTCATCCACCACTTCCCTGGGGAGTTCCCAGACTGGAGCTGAAGGCTATGTCACCCATCTCTGCAGCACCCAAAGTGAATGTCTCTGCTTCTGGGGGAGATCAGAGACCCCAGAGGCTGCCTGGGCTCCACTAGGCAGCTCAAAATAAAAGTCACAGTAGCCAGGCACTGGGTGAGGACATTCCTGCCTGTGCTTAGCTCAGACTGTGCTTTTAGATGTCCACCTTTTCAGATATTCCAAGTGGCTCAATCCTGTGAAAAGACAAACTGGGCTGTCTTCCATCTCATTGAGAACATTTGAATGATTAAAAGTATCTTTGGTCTCCTCTTTACTTGGCAACTGCCCTGATAGCTAAGGCATTGTATAAACATTGATCAGTCACTGCTGCCACTGCCGTTAACAGCACTTGCTGTTGCCATTTCATTAAGTTCAATGTGTGTGCAGTATGTGTAGATTAGGCCTCCATATAGGTCTCCTAAGAGGCATACCTATTTTGTGTATGTTAGGATGGAGATGGAATTTTAGGTGGAAGATGGGATTATATCACATATATTCAGGTCAAGTAAGACAATAGTATCTCTGGCCATTTGCACAAACAGAATTTCGCACTCCAGTAAGATTTCTTTTGATAAGGCTTAGTTACAGACAGACTTTCAGGCATCAGAGGAAGGGGTCAGGATTTTTTGGTTTTGAATCACTGTCTTGAACCTTCATATCTTCTGTTTCAGCAGTGCCTTAAATGGCCAAATGTAGTTTTTGGAACTTGCATGTCTCTTTTGCCAAAGACGTAGTTCTATGTCCTGTATACAGTACCGGGATCTTTATGAGACTTCTACTGTAAGATGAGACCAGTATAGACAAAGTTTTTTTTCTTATTTTTACTAACTGGAAATCCTACCTCTTTATTAAGAGCTCAGGGAAAAAAAGTAAATGGTTTGGTGCAAGATCATTCCTCAAGTTGAAAGAAAAGTCTTCTCCTTTTCTCTACTGGAGTCACAGGATCTGGAAACCATCAACCTCGAAGAGACTTCAGCCCAACATGATCTTTCCAGGCTGTTTTATTTAACCAAAGACAAAAATTATTCCTGGACACACTATTCATTCTAATCTTGCATTTTCAGTGCCCTGATTTTTAACACAGGGTTTCTGCAGTATTCTGAAATTACTTTTTTCTGAAATAATGTCTGCACGTAACTTGGGTAAGTACCAGGTCTTCTCAGCTTCTCCTCTCTTCTCCCTTCTTCAGAATAGTAGTTTACAGTACTTTGATGCAATGTGCCTTACAGTATATTTCCTTGTTAGCTTGCTCCACAGTCAAGGATCTATATCTTTCATTACCTACAACTTGAAGGTAATGAATTAAAGTTTTCAAGATTCTGTCTCCCAAATGATCACACTTAGTTCAGCTTGTAACAGGAAAAGCATAAAAAAACATTTTTTTCACTGAAATGCTGCAGGAAAAGCTGGTCTCAGAGCTCAGACAAGGAGTTGGCCTCAGTATGGGTCTGTCCCCAGTGCTTTGGATTGTCCCCTCAGGTGGTTGATGAAAAGTATGGTAACCCAAAGTTTCTATGGCAAGCATAGCTAAGTCAGTAGACAACAACTTCATAGAAAAGAACATCTCATTGTCTGCTCCACGAGTATATGTCAATGATGCAGACTGACTGGCTCAGAGTTCAGGAAGTTCTTGCATTTCTCTGTTTTGGTCTCAATGATTTCCTTCCTTTTCTAGGAAATGTGTCTATTGAAAGTGTAGTCTGTAATGGTATTGATTACAGTTGTTGCTCACAGGCATCACTACTTTAGCTGGGATGAAACCAATGCAAAAGCCAAAGAATTTGCCAACAATACCACGTCAACAGTCGTTGTCTTGTTTGTCTTCTGCATTTTCGGTGAAGTCATCTATCTCTGATTAGATAGAGCTCCACCAGATATACGTAATACAAACCAAAAAGTCAGCAAACCCCACAAAGATTGGTATGCATTTACATGGGTTATCTGAAACTGAAAATATTTCCTGTACTGGATTAATGTTCATTTATCGTCTATTGAGCTAGCCAGGCTTGCAAAGTGGTCAGTTATCACACTAGTGATAACACTGACCTCTTCAGTTAACAGAGGTCAGCTCCTGCCAAGGCCTTTCACACAAAGTCTTCACTGCAGGCAGTTAATGTTTGCAGGAATGAAACAATGCATATAGCATGTAACAGTGAACAAAAGATCTACAACAAAGAGTCTGGTTACTTGTCTGCTTAGACTTGACAATAGCTTCTGGAGATTTTTACCAAAGTAAATTGTAATTCTCAAGGTAGCTTCCTGAGCTGTACAAAAGATGTAATAAGATGCTTTCTGAATGAGAAGGATTTGCCCAGACCCTGAACTGGCAGTAGTATTTTCTCAGTATTTCAGTGTCTTAAGGAAGCATGGCTCAGAGTTTTGATAAGTATTTCTCCTTCAGGAAGTGTGCACACTCAGTTTTAGAGTTCCAGAATCTCAAAAGAAACCAGGAAGTTAGATATGTATCTCTGCAGGATGGCTTTGCCACAATGACCAGCAGTTAACACTGCAGGTTGTAACAAGGTCATTTTTTGATAGTATTCCTGAAAGCAAACAGATTTCAGTAAGCAGAAGGAACCCATTGCCCTTCAATCACATATGCCCAGTTTCCCCAACCCAATAAACATTTTGGGAATTCTAGAACTCTTTTGAACATTGTAGCTTGAGAGTTGACTTTGGTCAGCTTTTTATCAAGGACTAAATTTTTAGTTCCACAGTAGTTCAGCAACTTTCACTCAAGGTCTTTGATCTTTACAGATAAGGTGCCATTTTCATACTGGAGCTGTTCACTTACCATTCATGTGGTGTTTAGGGCCCCTTACTCAGATCAATAATGTCTGATCGATGGGCAAAGATTGAGATGAGCAGAACAGGCTTGCAGGAATTTCCTGAGGAAGAATGACAACAGCTCTAATGTGGCTGTTAAACATAACTGAATGTCCAATGACTCACTTGAGCATAATTTCCAAGTACATGTACTGGAAGAGATGTGACTAAACCACTCACAATATAGGTTTTCACAGAATTTCTTTTTCATTAGAACTGCTACATGTAAGATTCATCATTGTAGATACTTCCATCTTCCATCAGATGCAGGGAGCAGATGGTTAAGAACAGATTGGACATTTTTAGGAGGTTCACTGTGATCTAGTGACAATGTCTATTATTTAATGGTGGCATTAAGTAACAACATAATCATTGTCACTTGGCTTAGCGAGACTTTGACAAATCTCTTGCTCCTGTGGGTGTGCTCTGTTTCAAACCTGCTGTAACTCTCTTCCTAGGTGTCAGACTAACAGTTTAGGAGGAGTATTTAAGGAGGAGATAAAATATTTATCAAACTTCCTAACAAAGTATTACATATTTTCTTCTCTTCTTCAGATTTTTTTTAAGGACTATAATATTTTGGGCTTCTGGGTCAATGGCAGAGACCTAGTCAGATCCTTTTCTGGTTTATTTTTTCAGTTTTGATGCTCACCCAAACCCGTTAGGTTTGATTTTCCACTTGCTTCAGTTAGAAGCAGCATGAAAAGTAAATGGTTCTGGCATTGTAACTCTATAAGCAGAAAAAATGGAGGCTAAGATCCTACTTTTTACTCTTTCATTGATAATGTAAAAATGACTGTTAGCAGATCTTCCACTATTGCCCCATGCTAATACCATACAACAGGTTTATTGTATTAAAGACACTTTCTATGGAGCTGCTTGATGTAGTGTATCTTTATTTGGGGACTGGTTCTTGGAAGAGGAAAGGATTGTTGCAAACAGGGGAGGGGATGGTCTGTAATTTATTTATCTATTTCAAAAGAAAACAAAATCTTTCCACATAACAGAGAAGGAAGACTTCACTTAATAGATTAACTAACTCTATTTATGCTTAATTCAAAAAAGATATATTGAACATGCTGGTGGTGTTACATGAAATTTAGCTTGTATAGTCTAAACTTTGTGTAGATCTTGTATGAGCATCTGGCATTTCCTTTCTAATGAATTTTAGTATCTTGCAGTTCATGCTGCTGGAGCATTTAAAAACTCCTGCACCTCGTATTTATTATTCTCTTTTTCACTTTAGGGTCAATCCCTCTCTAAAAGGTCTTCAGCATTATCCAAAGGACAAGTTGCTTAATGCCTCTCTTCAGTATATGTGTGTATCTTTAACGGCAAAACTTGATGGATGCTCAGAGATGCTCAGGGATTACTCTTCCCTGGAATAAGGAGTTCAAACCTGCTGTAACTGTGTTCACAGGTGTCAGACTAACAGTTTAGGAGGTGTATTTAAGGAGGAGATAAAATAGGAGTTCCAGGGTGAAGCTGAGTGTTACTCAGGATGAGAACTAGAAAAGGCTTTTGGAACAGCTGCCCCACTACCATAGGACTAACTGAGAAGGAGCAAGCAGAATCATGGAATGGTTGGGGTGGAAAGGGATCTCTGGAGATCAGGGTCACCTAGAGCAGTTAAGTGGATGTCTGTGGCTGTTTAGGCCTCAAGTCCTGTGTAAATGCAACAAAACAGGCAAACTTTGGGCTTTCAAATCTCACAGACATTTTCCTGGCCAGAAATACTCAGATGAAGATTATTAATAATATAAATAATCATGTGTGAATTACAGAACCTGCTCTTTTCTCACTTGAAGGCCTGACATGCTAGAGCAGCAGCCATTCAGTACTCACCAATGTAGGCTGTTTAAAGTTCAGTCTTTCTGAATAATTATTTTAGTCAATACATCACACATAATTTTTGCTGCTGCTACCTTACTTGGCCAGCTGCATTATTTTGGGCAAAGTCTTCTGCATGATGCATTGCCTCTGATGTGGAAGAACATTAGACAGTGGGAAAAAGTTAGGAGAATAGTTTCTGATTAGCTGAAAACTCAGGTTTAAGTCAGAATTACTGATTTTTGTGGCTGATGGTATTTTATATCCGCTGCTTGACTTTTGGAAGGAATAATTGCAAGTAGATAGACTCACACTAAATTGTATTTCCAACCCAATTCTGAGATCTGAACTGAAAATTATAGACAGTCCTAAGTGTTCTTCTCTTTAAAAGTCTCTAATTATTTTTATTTAGATATACACTCTGCATTTCTAAACCAGTCTCACAGAAACACTGAATTTCATCTCAAAAACTGAGAACAGTGATCTGGAGTTGCATATCTATCTGTATCTTGAGCTGATTGTGACTTATTGCAATTCCTGAAAGACTAAGGCCTACAGGCATGATTTATTTCTAATGGTGACACTGTATGTCACATCAATACTTATAAACAGACATGAAGAATTAGTAAATTTTAGACCAAAAAACCATTTAACAATTCAGTATTATGAGAGAAAGAGCTCACTGGATTGTGACAGGCAGGGAAGGGTCAGAAAACCCCAGCTGTGTTTCATGCAACAGGACTGCTTGTGAGTAGGTCTAAGAAGTAAAAATACATTGAGCTGTTGGTGTTGATTCAGCCATCAGGTAAATTAGAGAAACAGAGATAGACAGAAGATAGTAAAAATAAAACATGTCAATTGAAATGTGCATGAGGGAAGATAGTCCATTCTTCAGGATGGGAGCAGAAGTAAGGGAAACAGGTATCAGAGTCGGAAGGGAAGGTCTTATGATGGGAGAGGACAAGTGAACCAAAGCTGAAGACTGAAGCTTAATTAATCACTAATGTATCAGCACATTAGTCAGAGAGAGGATCAGAAGGTGAGAGAGGAGAAGGGGTGAGAAATCATTAAGAATAATGTCTGAGAAATTATAGGGAGATGAAATAATGAAGCACAGAGGGAAGAAGAGGAAATATGAAGTTGAACTAGAGAAAGGAATAAGAGAACGGCCAATGCAGGCCAAGTTTGTGAACAAGAACATTGAACTGGGACTACCTTTTCCAGGGTAGCTTCTCTTAGCTATATAAAATTGCACTGTGAAGATTTTCTGCTTTTGTGAAAGGGGACATACAGTGCTTAGCTTGTCACACTCTCTTTTTTCTCCTTCTATCACTTCCAGAGGTATTGTGTTTGTCCTCTGGAAATCATCCTTCTCCTGTAAGATATTAGGCAGCACACTTTTCTTAGTGCCTGATAAAGAGCTGAAACAAGCTATTTCAGACTAAGGTATTTTTAGTGCCTCACCAGTCACTCCTTTAATAGGCTTTTATGGCTCAGCACAAATTCCCTGCAGGTAGATACGGAAAGCCTAATCCATAATTGCACAAAGAAACTAAAAGAAGTAACATAATATTTGCAAGCAGATCTACAATTCCTTTCTCCTGAAAGAATGTGATCAGAGGCCTAAGCTAAAAATACATTTGTTCAATATGCTTATCTTAGCCCTTTGAGAGAAAAAAGAAAGTAACAAAAAAAATATAAAAATAGATATAGAATAGTAGAAACAAGAAGTATGGGGTATTAGAGCTCTTGCTACCTTGTATAAGGTGTAGCAAAAGGATGTCAGGCTCTGCTAAATGTATCTCCATCGCTAGATAGTTTATGTATGACAATTTATTTTTAGGCAGCAAATTTAATGATTCTAAAGCTTTAGTCTTAATTTTTGTCCTGGACCACATTTGGGCAGTTAATAGCATCAGGAAAAAATTCACCATAAATCTTGAAATATCCAGGTGCAGCTAATCTAATTTAAACAGGAACTACATGACCAGACACATAGTCATCTCCTTTTTCTTCAGCAAACAACTGTTTCATTGAAACTTTCAGATACTGCTACCAGCTGTGTGATAACTCTTTCAGAGTATATCAGGTTCCTGATGAACAAAACGGTTCACCCCAGCTTTTTAACTCATCAAGCCATGGCAGATTCACTAGTAAGAGAACACAGGCAGTTGCAGATCCCTGCTTTAAGAGACCTTATACACCCCACTGTCCACATCTGCTTTCCGTGGTAGGTTCTTGGCCACCAAACAGCTGGTGCGTTCTGGCACAGCAATGCTCCCTGAAACTAATCAAAGCTCATTTTTCCCTTAAAAGTACATATGTTAAGCCTATCATTCAGCCTCAGTGTATTTAACCCCTCAGGTTATGGGGGTGATCAAGAGCTTCCTTACGAAATTAATTTCCATTGAGAAATGAGTTTGTTGGAAAATAATTCCTCAAGCCAGCTCTTCTGCCAGTTCAGCCTTCTCTTTGATTTTATTCAAAGTCTCTGCTTGTTTCTGGTGACCTGGAGGTGGGGTGGGGTTTCCAAGTCCCTCAGCTAGTGGTTACAGGGAAAAGGTAACTGGTGTCTGAGCAATACATAACTCAAGTTGTCACCCGAGCTGGGGTTCCTGGGCTCTCTTGGCTGGCTCTCTGCAAATCTCATCCCAAATGCTGGCCTTCCTGCTGGCAGCAGCCTCTTGGTCACCAGGAGAGTAGATTGCTGGTTAGCTAAGTATTTGCTGCCCAGAGTCTCCTTATCAGCCCAGTGAAGGAGAAAGCAGCAGTCCCTCGGTCAGTCTCTCTTGGTAGTCAGCAGGTTTCAGGGTTTGTCCCTCACACTGTCTCTCCATCCTTCTCTGCAGAAGAGGCTTTCAGCTCTTTGGGAGCCCACCTACACAGCGAGAAACCAGAGGAGCTGGGCAGGCCAGGAAACAAGCTGAAAAAATGCCCACATCATTCCAAGGCTTTTCCTTCCCACAAAAATGTTCTGATTGTTAGCTTTTGTGTCCCAGCTCAGCACAGCTTTGCTTTTCTTTCAAAAATAAAGCATTTTGGAACAAAGACAGTCTTCTGATTAGCTCTGGTTATTTTATTTCCCTTTTTGGGCCATACCTGGATACTCACCAGGATACCCTGACTGGAAAGCCAGAAGAAATAGGCTCCCATGGAAACTAAGGCTGAGATTTCCATCTCTGGATGGAAAGCCAACCCACTGAGCATTAAATTAACCTCTGGATCACAGTGAAAGCTTGGACTAGTGGCTCTATGGCTCTACATGAAAGGAGAAGGCTAAGCTGGGCAATACTTGAGGTGTAGCATAAAGCTCTTTTGGCCACACATTTTTTAAGCTAATCTAATGAGGTTTGGAACAGATAACTACTTCAGCTATTGTTAAGAGAATAGGTACTTCATGCTCTTAAACTCAGAGAGGACGGGAGAGAATGGGAAACAATGAGACACTTAAATAGCAGAACTTTAACTGGTTATTGTCAGTATGCAGGCAGAACCTCTGTAGTGGAGCTCACTGATAATACTCAGCAACAGTAGCAATTCAGAAAGCATCTAATAAGCTTTAGACCCATATAAAAGTCATGCTGACACTGTAGAGTTTTGGAATTTAGGTTCTTTCCTTTTTCTTTTATTTTGTTTGTTGCTTATTTGGTTTTGCTTTGGTTTTGTGGTCTATTTGTTTGGGGTTTTTTCTGTCATTGCTTTTGGGTTGGGATATATTATTTATCTGTGGGGATTATTACATTATGTGTATCATAAGGAGATGCTTGGATGTTAAATGTTTAAGATTGCTCTTTTAAGATTTGTCATGGCAGAAAGAATTAAGTACATGTTACAAATTAGCAAGATTGACTAGAAAATATTACATGACACATGTATCACATACATTGCTTTTTTCTGAGGTTTGCACTTCTATCATTATGATTTTTTAAACCTGATCACCTTAAAATGGACTTGATCACCTTAAAACATTCCTTATATTTTATTTTTCATAGTAAGTATTTTTCATAAATGCAGCATTATAATGTTTGTAATGACTCTTCAAAGATCAAACTTCAGAAATGGAAAGGAAGTTTAGGGAGGTGTTTTGATAACTCCATTGGCTGAAAAATGCCCTATTTGACCAAGTAGGGAGGAAATTGAATATTGTTTAAAAAAAAGCAAAGAACAATATATTTTAATTCTTGCTATACAAATTTTTAAAATACACCAAGCAAACAATATTCGTGAGCTTTGTCAAATATTTAACATTTTGCTGCATTAAATATATGTGACAGTATTGCAAAACATAGAAGAAGCAGTAGCTCATTTGATTAAAAAAGTTGTTGTCAAGCACCTTCCATCCACTTTCTAGATGGTTCATAAAATCAGCAATCTGTCCCGCATTTCAGTAGAGAATCACACTGGATGTCTTTTATGGGCTGCCTATTGAGGTGTCATTTCTTATAAAATATACCCTAACTGTATTTTGGTGACTGATTAGCAACTCTAAAGTATTTGAAATGACATTAAGCAAAAGTTATCAAATGAAAATAAGTATGGTTTGCAAAGCATTAATTTCTACTTTCATTGATTTCATGCTCATGAATTCAAAAAACTTAGCAGGTTCCAGTGAGTCACCCAGTTTTTAGTGTAAAATAAGCAAGGCTCAACTGTGCTTGAAGAATTAATTACTTTTTTACTTGAGTAAACTTGAAAGAAGAGAACAAAATACCAGTCTGCATGTAATTCTTTTAGTATTAAATCAAACTTTGCAGTTGTCTGAAAAGGTTTGACTTTTCACAGTCAAGTCTTTCCACTCGACCCTAAAATGAAAAGTGCAATCTTGTGTTTCTCACAGAACCTAGCAGTGTAGCAGTGAATGCCACTAATTCATCCCAAGATCGCGTAGGAGGAGAAGTGGGCTTACTCCTCAGCCATCTTATTTATATAAATTATAATGCTGCCTCGTTTTTCTCATGGTGCTTTTTTTTTTCTTCTCAATCTGAATTATTTGGCAAGAAGCTGAGCAATCTACACCTTGCAGCCAAGAAGAGGTATGAAGAGGGAAAATAGCGTCCTATGCATCTCACTGTCAGTGGTGTGAAGGTCCCAGCCACATGCTGAGCTCTCCTTTGTTGCTCCTTGGAGGGCACCGACCACCCACCTTTGGGCTGCTGGCAGCACCTTCTGCCCTATGCCTCACATCACCTCCTTAGTCCCTACTTATATTCATTACACGAATGGCTTGTAAAATGTCTTTGCTGAAGCACTACATGTACAGATAAGAGAAAAAACAGCTGCCTTCTCCAAGCCTATAAATCCACAAGTCTGATAGAATCAGACCTCTTTTTCTCATCTTAGAATCTTGCTCCTATCTCTAATTAGACATAATAATTCAGTGCCATCACTGGCATAATTGGCCATCTGTGTACTTTCATATGTGTGAAACGAATACTGGGAAAGGTTACACAGGCTGGTGCCACTAATGCTCAGAAGGGATTGATAGAGCCTAATCTTAGGAGCTGGATTTGAGCTGAAATCCTTTTTGGAAATGAAATGTGATTTTTCTTGTTGGCTTTGAGAGTTTGAAAGGACAAGACAGTACAACAGCAGAGCCTGATGGCTGGTAGAAAAGCAAGGGTGGGACCAGAAGGCTTGCAATTTTTTATGGGGGAAAAGACAATTGTGGTTTTCATACTTGTTGCTCAAATTTTGATTTACTCCTGGACAGCTTCCATTATTAATGAAAAAAAAGGACAGTATTTAAAAAATATATCTTCAAAGCCGCCTCTCTGAGGAACTCCAGTAACAGCCTTACTACCTATAATACCTTTTCTCCAAGCTTTTGAAAAACATAAAACTAGTGTGGAGAGAGTGAACAGAGAGGGGAGAATCCTCATCCTTATTTCAAAAGAATTCATTGTAATAAGAAATCACTGCACAAGGCTGCCAGGTTTGAAAAGGTTATGATGGAAAAGTGATACTTTTCTTGTGAGATAATACCTGATGAATATAAAGTGTCAACAATCTTGTCAGAGTTCCATCTCCATCCGCAAAACCAAGCATAAGCTCCTGGTCAAAAAAAGAAGCTTTCTCTCAGCAAAGGAAAAAAAAGTCTTGTAAAGGAGTTCATTTTCTCTTTTAACACAGAGCAATATTGCTCAGGTATAGAGATAATAGAGCATGAACAGTTGGGGTGGTTTTCATAGTTCTGCAGCAGAATGAAGATAACCTTTTGAAGAGCTGCTTCTTAGTATCCTCTGCTTGTAGTTCGCTAGTCTGCACTCCCAGGATCCCAGCTTAACTCTACCAAACGTTCAGAGGGTTCTGATTCCAGTGTATTAAATGGCACAGAAAATGGTTACCAGGAGAAAACTGCTGCTATAAAGCAGTATGCACACTGGTATTATGCACCAACCAGGTGTGTCTATATTGTGGTCCCGCTTTTATCGTGATCTCTCAAAGCTTTTGTATGCATTACATGTATTCAGATATCTACAAACATTTACTATATCTCACTTGTCTTTGAACTGTGAAATCAGAAAGGCATTTTGATATTGAAGTCCAGCCAGTGAACACATGCTCACACACACATATGAGCCAGCTTCACACATAAAAACATTGCCTTGCCAGCACCCACATAAACACACAGCACTCACAAAAAGCACAGGCTGTCCAGTGCTGTTCCTCCTCCCCAACTGATTAGGGTTGAAGTCTACAAATAGGCAATGACCCCTGGTAGTCTGCAAGGTCTTCTGGGGAGATAGCTTCTTCAGTTAAATTGGCTTGGTGTGTTTCACATCCACCAAGGGTGAATGCTTCTCCTTGGATAGTTTTCAGAGTAGCCATTTCAGCACGTGCCATTATTGCCTTTCTAGGGCTTCTCTGCTCTTCTGCTCATCTGCTCTTTGCCAGACCTTTGTGATTCTGATGATTAGCCTTTAATGGCATGACTAACAACCACTCAGAAAGGCCTGGAGTGTCTGATGATGAACCAGATATGAAGATGATAGCAATCCCTTTGCTATAGAAAGATGTGCAGAACCTGAGGATGCTGGTCTTCTTTCAATATCCCTTTTGATATTATGCCCATGTGCAGTGCTGGGTAATAACGTATTCCTGAGGGATTGTCTTCTGGAGCTGCAGTATGGGGTATAAAAGACTGTGTGCTTGTAATGTGACAATGGTGTCATTGTCATAGCAAGTTCTGGGACTAACTTGTGTTAGAGGACATGTCCAACCCAAATTCCAAATTGGATGAAAATATTATGCCAGTTAAATATCTTCTGTTGCCTTATTGGTAAAAACAATTAGGTCTCCTTTTTTAAATGCTAGTGTAGGAAATTTTTAGCCATCTCTCACATTTTGCACATGCTGATGGGAGATCCTGGGAGTCGAGTCAGGGTCTCCATCACCATTCTGAAAGGCAGGCCTGGAGACCAAGCAGACAAGGCTCAGGATGGACAAATAGGACTGTGCTGCCTGGAGGCCACCTCCTGTAGCTTAAAGCTATCCCACAGAAGGCCATTGTGGTAATGCTACTGTGATGTGCTTAGTAAGATGTCAAGCCCCAGGCTACCCTCAGAAAACTGCAGAGATAATGTAAGAATGGAAAAGCACTGCTATTTTTCTTGAGGCAGAAGCAGCTATACACATTCTTAGACAAATCTCTTCTATATGGGTACATCTGCTATATTTGTCTCTATACCAAGCTGCAGTAAAAACTTCTGTGAATGCAAAAATATCATACTGGCAGAATGTTTTTTTCCATGCTAATGTGGAATACTGGGATAGTAAAGCAAATTATTAGTTAGAAATTTGTGAGACAGAAGTGACTATGGCTTCCCATTCCAAGCAATGTCAGGTTTTCCAAGCAATATATGGAGCTTGTAAACCAGAACAGATTTTTAAAAGATCTTTTGTCAATGATTTCAAAACTGAATGTTTTAGTGACTCAGTAGAAGTCAGGTTAGAGACACTGACAAAAATGTTTCTTAAAATACTAAGCAACTTGCCTGGGAGAGACCTTTCTTCTTAAGAAGCACCACAGAATTTAATATTTTGAGATTATTGCTTTACTATAAACTGTTTATCTTGGGAAGATGTCCTGCCCACAATACAGGAGTTTGAACTAGATGATCTTTGATGTCTCTTCCAACTCAAATAATGCTCAGTTTCTATGATTCTATGGCCTATATTTGCATTTGAAATATAATTATTACATTACTTATTTAATGTATTTTAACTTACTTTTATACAATTTAGGCTCTAACTCTTTAATACATGTGAGCCATTTCAAGCATTTTTTCATAAACCCCTTGACCAAGGGGCATTATAAAAGTATACGGGCAGTGTTTGTGGATCTCTGAGTGTCCTTTGACTATGGAAGAAAAGGCTTTTGACTGCCTGCATGACAGTTTGTGCTAAGGCTGTGCTTGGTCTAGCTCCTGGCAATCATGAGACACTGTAGGTACATCTATCACCATGGACTGCAGGCATGTGCTCACTCTCACTAATGTAGAAAATGACAGTCAGTTTAATTTTTAAAATTTCAGTTTACAGAGAGGTAAACTGAAGTCTGATCTGCTCTTCTACCAGAACTTAGCATAACTAAGGTAAGCATGAGAGGGCTTTAGCAGCTTGCACTGAAGCATCATGTCGTAGATGGTAATCACTCCTGCGCGTGTCTTTCCCAGATTCAGGAACACAGTATCTGAGAGGTTCTTTATCCTCCATTATGCCAAGGTTTTCTGTGCAGCCAGCTCCACTCCAGACCACTCATTACTTTTTCTATTAGAATCATACCATACTTTCATTTGGAAGGGACCTCTAAAGGTCCTCCAGTCTAACTCTCCTGCGATGAGCAGGGACATCTCCAACTAGACCAGTCCAGCCTGGCCTTGAATGTTTCTAGACATGGGACATCCACCACCTATTTGAACAACATATTCCAGTGTTTTACCACTCTCATTGTGAAAAACTTCTTCTTTACACGTAGTATAAATCAAACCTCAAAATTTGCCTCTATCTTTCTTATAGGCCCCCTTTAAGTTTGTCCCCGTCTTTCTTACGGGCTCCCTTGACATACTGAAAGGTTGCAAATGCCACCTTCTTATTTTAGAATGTTACTTAACATTGTGCCAGCTGGAGTTTTAAATATTTCTCCAGAAACTAGATCAAGAAACCAATGCACCTTGTGATGAATAAATTAAGACTGCAGAGCTGCCACATTGCCACATGCATTGTCACCTAACTAAAAGAGTGCACAGATGCACCATCAGAGCTGAGTGAACAGTCTAAACACAGCTCTATAAATAATTATCTGAAAACCAAGTTATGAGTTCATGACACTCTCACATTCACATCTAAATGAAGATAGGCTATTAAATTGCACATTTGGTCTAGAGGGATGTTTGACATTAAATTTCCAGTGGTATATTTGATGATGGCAATGAGTGCTTGCCATTTGCCTCTACTGTACTCTTTAATCCTGAGGCAAACCCAGCAATGCATGAGTTACTGAGCCAAAAATGTCCAGATAACCACTGCTTTGTTACAAAACACTCAGAGGCTCTGCACTTGGGAAATTTTCTGCAAACCAATTTGAAAATAATTTTGAATAATGAGCATATCTGAAGATGTTGAAATCTGCCTGCACACATTTCTCAAACAGAGGAAGAAGTGAAAGGCAGCTATTTATCCATGATGGATTAACAAGGGAGTGTCAGGATTTAACTCGCCTGTTGATGTGTATGTCTGTAAACTCTTAGGTAGGTTTCTACTGCTGACTTTGTGCCCTGATATGCTTGTGATAGGATTTGAGCCATTTTCCTGTCCTTATGGCAGGCATGTGTAATCTGCTTTCTGAATCAGCTCTTGGGCTGATAAAGCTTTCTGACCTGTGCATGAGAATAAAATAAAATAAGTACATGTTTACCTTCATTGCTCAAAACTGAACAGATGAGAAGCTCCTGCCTGGGGAGCAACAATGGGCATGAGAGAGGGCTAGATAAGGATAAAGCACTTTGAATTGACTCTGCTGCCTCAAGTACAACTGTGGCCCTTTTCTTTCTCAGCTCTTGCCCCTGTTCTTCCACTCACCCACTGAGGAGGGGTTTTCACTCGGTGGCACAATGTATGTATGACCTTGAGGCCAAGAATTGCTTTTCCTTGGACCAATCATTCTTCCATCTTGCAGTTGCAGACTAAGTCAGAGAAGTGCTGATAACCCCCTGCCTACTTTCCCACAAATTTCCTTATACCCGGAAGGATAGGCAAGTTCACTGGAAAAGAGGTATGAAGCAAAAGCTCTCTTTATGGCTGTAGAAGGAAGAGTAGACTAGTCCAAGTGCTACCAAGAACCTTCTTGGAGAGGGCACAGGGTCTGAGATGTGGAAATGATCCCAATGACGCTGGTGTAACCCAAGAGCTCAGAACTGGATGGCTTCTTGACTATACAGTGAATATGCCCCTGAACATGGTCGTTATCTGCCTGAAGGCCCTCCCTCTCTGTGCAGAAGGGACTGTGGTAGATGCCTTTGGGGACTGCCCTTTCTGAGCAGGGGAGACTGCTGATAACTAGCCAAGCTGCCTCAGTGACAACTTTCCTGCCCTTCTTCTCTGGTTTCCAGAGGCCAGTGGTTGATGTGCACATAACTCCAGTTTGTGACTCAGGTGTCCCAGGGGTACCGAATTGTCTTCTGGTGACATCTTCATCTCACTGACACAGGGACACCGAGCAGGTATCTTAGGTGCCACAGTTGGTGCCTAAACTTGGGTGACATCGATCTCCCACTGCTCCATCCCTTCTAATCCCCAGCTGCCATTAGTCATGTCTTTACACATATATCGTGATTCTGTAACAAAACAGTGACATGCAGACTGTGAGAAAAAAGAAATCAGGCTGAAAACCCTTTTGTAACTAACACTCCCACAGAGAGGTAAGAACAAAAGAAGAAAGGCCAAGACAAAATATCTTCAGGTGGTGCCAGAGAGATGGAGGAGGGAGTCATATGTCTATTTTTTATTGCCAAGCAACCAGGAAAAAACCCATATGATACATCACTGGTATAAGGGATTTAGGCTTTTCAGCTTTTCTGTTTTACTTCAGATATAAAACTTACAAAGTAGCAACACATTTGCAGAAAAATTGATAGCTATGGCATGGACCTACAGAAGAAATAGGTAATCTAGGAAGATAATTTTTAAAAATCTTGGTGAAAAAAGTTAAGAAAATTATCTATTGGACAAGAGAAAAGAGATGAATATACAAAGAGTGGAAATCATCAGGAACAGGCAGACAATCCTTTGAGTTACTCATTTACAAAATCATTTACTAATATAATCCAGATTTCTCACCCATCAAACAATGTTGGTAAGTGACATTCTACTTTTTACAGCTCAGAAAAATCCCAGATTGCAATCCTGTAAGAGGAAGAGCTGCCCTGTACCAAGATGATGTTTGATCTCCTCTATTTCTTTCTCTCAGTTTTCCATTGATAGATAGCATCTGAAAAGAGAATAAATTATCTGCATGTACTCAATAGTAGATGTAGAGGTTCTTTTTTCCTAGTGTGTCATGTCAGTGCATAATTTGTACAGCACAATGTACTTCATTTATTATTCCTGAGACCTGGGCCAGCAGTATATCTATATATCAGTGGGGATTTTGCATATCTGTGCAACATAAAAAGATCAAATGTATTTATATAGGACATGTCTCATGTCTGAACTATTCTTCAACCTTTCCAGTGAGAGAGACTGCTCAGACAGTATTTACTAGACAGTATTTTTCCAGGCTCCACAGCCTCTCAGACACTTTTTTGCACCAAAGTGTAAAGTGAGTGATCAGTTGCAGCTTCATAATTTCTACCACAGAGGGCAATTTATATCGCCGTCTTTGCAATTGTTATTATGCATTTCTACAGCTGAACTTAATTTTCTTCCTTTTATCTCACACATGAAACTTTCTATCCACTTTAATATCGTCGATTGCCTTGAGTGAGACTACTTGAAGAGTGGGACCTGATGTAGGGGAGGTGAACTGCTCAATTCAGAATTTTCCAAAGCAGAAGAGAATATTTTTCCCTGCTTTTTGCAGCTTCTGTGCCAGTTTTATTCTCAATATGGTGTTTTCCTGCTTCTCAACAATGAATTTTTGGATATTCATCTGCTGTCCGTGATGAGCTATTAAATGGTATCTTTAAACTGCAGAATATAATAGAAGGGCTGACTGCCATAAAGAATAATCCTCACAACTATATTGGAGAACTTGGCATAGTAGTCACGAAGACTTGCAGAATACATCGTAACCCTGAATGTCATATATGTGTCAGGAGAGAAAAACAAACAAACAAACTGATGTTCACCTTTTTTCTGCTGTAGATTATTGTACTTTAAGCTACTAATGCTTTTGATGTTGATTTTAACATCACAAGTATTGAAATAGGGTGAGGTAGGTTAAAAAATAAATCAGTGTTTTTTATTTCAATGAGTATTTAAGGGTATATAAAGTGAACAAAGTCAATGACAATAGAGGTGGCTTCTCCGGAACTCTTTGAATATGAATCCACCAAATCAGTGTTCCTGGTTTTTGTAAAACCAGAGAAGTGCTCACTATTTTTGTCTCACACTTTTCCTTATGCTTTCATATTTTTTTGCCTTCTGCTCTCTTCCAAAGCAGCTCCCCAGTTAGCCCTCCCTTTACTGTGCTGTCACCCTCTGACCTTCCTGCAGTGAAGATCACTTTCCACTGAACACATCAGCTGCTTCTATGCTCTCTCTCTCCTGATGCTATATTCCTTCTCCAGTCAAACTTTTTCCTCTTCTCCAAGCCATCTGTACTACTGACTTTATAGCTGTTCAAGATCTCCCAAAATTGCTCCCAAATCTCTCTCTCAAATTGCTCACATACAGCTGCAATCCCTCTGCCCAATTTCCACTGCCTTTGAGGCCATGGTGCCATCTGCCATGCTACCTGCCAGGTCTGTCATCTGTATTTCTCTGCCCCTGGGCTGGAAGAAATGTTCTGGTGAAATAAAGTCCATGTACTTTCCATTGTCACATTCATTATTCTTCAGAGCAGCAACAATGAGTAGCAAAAAGCTAAATAAGATGCAAATTTGGTGAAAAGTTCTTTTTCTAGAATATATATATAACTCAGATCTTAGGGTGGAAAGTAGAAGAGGGATGCCTAACTCTATCTGTGGCATCATTCTTAGAAGCCTGAACACTAAGGTGAGGAAACCTGTTCCATGGCTGCACTTCCTTGGCTCAGTCTCTGAAAATCAAACCATACAGTAGTGTTTTCATACAAGCCACACCCCTGCAAGCAAACAGAATGCTGCTCAGTGTCAATAACCTCACATGTGAGCACGTGAAACTAAGAACAGAACTGGCCAGCATATGTGATAAATAATATCTCTGTAAATAAGAAAAGGCTCAAGGACAAACAACTCAGAAAATTGATTTTTAAGCTTTCCTGGAAAGCACAAAGATGAAAAAGTAAAAATTAAGAAGCATTCAATGCCTTGGATATATCATTAAAAGGCTAAAAACAAGAGACAAAACTGCATTTGCAGTGCATGCAGTTATTCCCACCCCTGGGGCTGTTTGCACATATACATTCCCTAAGATGTAGCAGAAGCAGCTTGCCACAGAGTTAGCTGTTGCTCAACAGCTGTGCCTTTGCTGACACAGATTAAGTGATTTGGAACAGGAGAGAGTCTGATTCCCAAAAAGTGTGATGAATCTGAGTTTTGTAAAGCAGGACCATTAAAAACTCATTCATGACAAAAGATTATTATCAATCTCTGATATGGTAATGGTGAAAGGATTAAAACGAGATTATCAGTCTAGAAGTATAACAAGATCCTACTGAAGAATAGAGAAGTGTTGAAAAAGATTTGTAGATGTATGACTGTAGGATATATAAGTTATGACAATTGCACTACAAAATGTGTGCTTTCCTCAAACGTATTTTAGACAGGGCATATTCAATTCGGACTGTCGTGTGCAGGAGCAGGAGTTGTACTTGATGATCCTTGTGGGTGCTTTCCAGCTCCAGGATATCCTGTATTTCTATGATCCTAATCCCAATCAGCACCTAGATGAGACCTTTGTCAGACAACAGATTGTGTTCAAACTTATGTAACATGCATAATGCCTGATGACACTACTTCCACTGTATTGCGATAATGTAGTCATGTGCATTATTAAGAACTTCAGGTCATGTGTCATTTTCACTTCAACCCCCAGCTCCTTGGCCATGTTAGGCCCTCTACTTTCTCTTTTTAATCAGCTTGCTCCTGAAGTTTCATCAGTTTTGCCAGTCAGAGTCTAGATGATTTGAGCAGTATCATTGTCATGAATGAAACCTTTTCATTCATTTTTTCGTCTTGCCTCCATTTTCTTTCTCCATTTTCCTATTCCACAGTTTTATTTTATGGCCAGGATTTCAAATTATGAAAAGGCAAACGACAAGGTTGTTACAGAAATTAAACACAAAAATTACTGTTTTGCTCATTCTACCTTGGCAAGTGCATTTTAATCTCTCCACAGACAAAGAAGGCACTTACAGTTCTAGGCATTTATATTTTAACCTTAAAGAGAATTTTATGTTCAAGGGAAATTTATATTATTTTTTACAACTGCAAAAATTAAGTACACTACAAAAAGATTTTCACAAAACCTTCCACAAAATATTTTGGATTGAAAGTTCAAAGAACAGAAAGCACCTTTAGAGCCACAGCTATAAAACAGATGTGAGTGCTTGGAAGTAGGAAGTGTTTCTTGTTACCTACAGTCATAGTGTACATGTATGAAAAAAATTGCTTTCTCAGGCACTGTGCAGTAGATAAAACTATTCTAAGTGGTCTTTCTTCACAGCTTTGCTAGTCTGAATTTTCAATATACTTAATGTGTTTTTATCAGAGACATCACACCCTAACATATGAAACAGCTAGGATTTGCATTTCAGTTCACAACTACACTGGTGAAAACAGCAAGGAGATTGCATGTTTTTGTGTTTGCTTATTTGGGATCTTGCCTCTGCTGTGTAGGTTAATGGATGTCTCTTCCATGATACAAATTTGTCAATCAGGAATTCCTTCGTTACCCAGAGACTGGTTCCCTATTAATGTTTATTTTTGAAATTGTGAATAATTACTATACCATTAGCTGAAATCTACTTTTTCACTTTTCTGATGACCTGTGATATTGACAATGTAATTTGGAAAGCATTTCTTACAGGCTGCTTAACAAAGTGCTAAACTTCAGTTAACACTAAACATTTATTTCTGACTGACATTATTAGAAACTCCAGCTCTTCATCACCTGTTGAACTAGTTCATCTAGTTTTTATTTTTATCTTCCTTTTGGCTAAATAAAAAACATCTGCTTCTTTATTTGCACATAGCAAACTATTTGCTGTGTAGTTTTGATCTGTTGGCAATTTGGCATAGCAGAATAAGAGTACAGAGAAGCAAACCATACAAATTATGTATAACCTAGTCAGCAAAAAGCAATTTTAATATTGTAAAACTTTCCTTTATGAATTTTTTAGTCCTGATCTAACTAGAGGTTATGGTTGGTGGGAATCCAGTGAAGCATTAGACAAGCTGTTGAGAACAAATCTTGGAGTCTAGAGTGAGGAGGCAGTCTACACCTACTGGAGGTCCTGCCCTAAGTCAGAGAGCTGGTAGCCTGGAAATGAAAACTTCAAAGAATCACTCTGACAATAACAACCAGTAATAAGACCAAAAAAATGGAGGAGCCAGGTTTGCTGGCTTAGGGAAAGAAACACAGGGAGACTGTACAAGAGTGCTTTGAGGCCATCCTGAGCAACAGCTGAGATAGCAGAATATATATAACCTATTTTGAGACCTGTTTTCTCAAGAAATAATACTTGGAGACAGTTGGCTGGTTTTAATTGCTCTTGTAATTACACCTGGAGGGAACAGAATTGCAGGCTGAAACTGAAAATAACTCGGCCCTGCCAAGGTAATCACTGTTAGTGCTGCTCTGTGGGTTACTTAATCAGGTGACTGTGCAGAGGTGTGTGATGGTGAGGGGTAAGGTCTGATGAGAGTCATACTCAGTGGTGAATCTGTAATGTCTGCAGGGTAGACTGGACCATGGGATGTCTGGGGCATCCCTATCACAGCAGCATGGACCCTTGCAATTCAATTTCCAAAACTGAAAGAGATTGGTCCTAGTTTGTCTTTACAAGCCAGGACTAAGGCATGGCAAAAAGTCTGGCATGCTTCCACCTGTCTCAGCATGTCAGGAGGATTTTTGCATCTTGAGCACCCTACACATCTGTCACTACACTGGGTGACATCAGTATTCACCCAAGTAACAGCATTGAAGTCAGAGTAGGAAATGTTGAGCTTGCTATCCTATCTGCCTCTATACAGTCATTAAGTATGTACTGTGGCTTGTCTGCATCACATTTACCTGAGTTTTCTCATTCAGGACTGTCAAAAGTCACCTGTAGCCCATGTCTAGCTGCACACTTTGTACCACCATGATGTTACATCAACAAAAGGTGGTTTATTCTTGCTGCTTGGAATGGAAAGGAGCTTGAGTGTGCTGAGATGGACAACATAAGGCCTTTCTAGGAGCACCTCAGAGTGACTCCACTGTGCATTATCAACCATGTGAAACTTCTGTGAGGCATTTGACAACCACAGTCATCTGAGGTATTTCCAGACTGTAGGGAGTGAGGAAGCTTAACCTGCACTAACAATTATGGAAACAAGTCCCTTCTTCTCCTCCTTCCCTGGTGTTGTGGAACTCATCTTGGAAAAAGGCCGATGTCCAGATGGGATAGAGATTTATTGGAACTGGGGCTAAGTAAGGATTGGCTTGTTTTTGAAAAAAATTAGAGGAGTAAGAAGTATGACTGACCTGATAATTATGATAGATACTACTTGTTACAGGGCTTCTTCCACAGACATTTTGTAGGATTTTGACTAAAGCAAACAGTCTGCAATTACAGTAATTTGCCTGCCTCTGTACCCAGAATCAGCAAGTTCCCACTAAACTGAGACTCCAACTGACTTGCTTCCCCTTGCAGAATTCAGTTTCATTAGAAACAAACATGTTCTGAAACTATCAGTTTTGAAGGAAAAATTCCCAGCATTATTCCCCATTACAAACCATTCCAATTCATCATTTCAATATTATCTTTTATACAAGGTCATTTTTCTGGGCATAAGTAAAGCCTTCGATGCCATTTTCCACAGCAATGTCTGTCCCTGGAGACACTGCCTGCTTATGGCTTGGATGGTGTACTCTTCACTGAGTGGAAAATCTGGTGGATGTTTGGGTTGGGCCACTGATGCTTCTCCCTGGGGCTCAGTATTGGGCACAGCTCTGTTTATTATATTTTTCAATTATCTGGAAGAGGGGAGCAATGGCACACTTAGTTGCAGATTTCCCCAAACTGGGCAGGAGCATTGATCTGCTGGAGGGTAGAAAGGCTCTGCAGAGAGATCTGGACAGGTGGTATTCCCCCAGGTGACATTCACAGTATTCAATACGAGATTATCAGATGGGCTGAGGCTAATTTTTTTAGTTCAATGAGGCTAAGTTATGGGTCCTGGTCTTGGGTCACATCAACCCCATGAATTGCTATAGGCTTGGAAATGAGTGATTAGAAAGTGATCCAGTGGGAAGGGACCTGGCCGTGCTAGTCAGTGGCAGGGGAACATGAGCCAGTGTGTGTGCCCAAGTGGCCAAAAAGGCCAATGGCATTCTGACTTGGATCAGAAAGTGTGACCAGCAGGACTAGGACAATGTACTTGGCATTAGTAAGGCCACACCTCAAATCCTGTGTTCACTTCTGGACCCCTCACTGCAAGAAAGACATTGAGGCTCTGGAACAGGTCCAGAGAAGGGGAAGAAAGCTGTGGAAGGGTTTGGAGCACAGGCCCTATGAGAAGCAGCTGAGGGAGCCGTGAGTGTTTAGCTTGGAAAAGAGGAGACTGAGGGGAGACATTATCACTCTCTACAATTGTCTGAAAGGGAGTTGTGGCCAGTTGGGCATCAGTCTTTCCTCCCAAGCAACAAGCAATAGGACAAGAGGAAACGGCCTCAAGCTGCACCAGGGGAAGTTTAGATTGGAAATAGGAAAAAAATTTCACAGAAAGGGTTGTCAAGCACAGTCTGCCCAGGGAAGTGGTGTAGTCACCATCCTGGGAGCATTTAAAAGATGTGGCACTTCAGGACATAGTTTAGTGGAGGACTTGGCAGTACTGGATTAACAGTTGAACTTGGTAATCTTAAAGGTCTTTTTCAATCTAAATGATAATTTCAAAAATACACAAAAATTAACATGCAGTTCCTGCAGGCTACTTACCAAGTTATGAGTACCGAGAAGCTGAAATTGAAGCAAAACAGTGTTTCACTGAGATGATTAATGTTTTGCATAAATTTCCTTCAGGAAAGATTTCAAATTTTTTGAAGGGAGGAAGTGTTTCTAATTCAGAAATAAATAAAATTTCAGAATTTCAATTTTCTTCATGTCTCAAGCTTTGCAGTCCTGCTAGAACATGTATCTCAGATGTGAAGCACAAATGTGCACTTAAATGGAATAGGATCCACAAGATAGTCCGTTTCTGATGTAGCTACTTGATACTGTACAACAAAGACCGCTGGTCTGACTTTGCTTCACTAGCTATCTAGAGGTTCATTTTATCAGTAATTGCCTGATTAGCCGCATCTCACAAAGTAGATCTTCATGCAACCTGTCATGACTGTCAGTACAAAAATAATCTTAAGGAAGGAGAATGGCGTGAATGAGAGCATCTTGGTCCATAAAGTGCTGCAGCCTGAGCAGTGCATACGTCTAGCATTGCAGACTAGATCCTATGTTCCTTTAAGAATCACAGTAATAAAGTTATATTTGATTTCTTTGTGCCAAGCACTGTATAGCAGAGCACTATATCCAAGCCAATATTTTTAAGCCGCATAAGACAATGACATGTTAAACAAGGGAAAACTTACCTGAGCTATCAAATGCCACCACATATATTGAAGTGTAAGCCTGATGAAGATGTTCACTGGGAAGTTTTGCATTTACAGCAGCTCTAAACAAAAGAAATCAGAAAGGTGTTCTCAGAAGAGAATGAGATTTCAGCTCCTCATTTTTTCTCTGTGTAGGTGGTAAATACACAGTGGCATTGTCTCTATATATGCACAATTTTATGATTATCAAGAATTAAGTAGATATCCATATCCCTTCATACAAAAATCAGGTTGGACTAAGAACAATCCCTTAAATGACATTTAATTATGTTCAGGATGGTGTCTGAACAGGAGGATGCAATTAATGACTGCATTAATAGACTTAGTACAAACAGGGTATGTGTACTTTCCTCTCCTTTTGTAGAGCATCTGCAGTAAAATTAACTGACCTTCTGTGATTCCTGTGCATTGTCAGCAAGCACAGTACCAGTCAGTCACTTTCTTTATGCCTTCTGAAAGCCAAACAGACCTACTTCTTTGCTTTTACGTAGAAGGCAGAAGGTAACAATAATATGATATTCACAGTATTCAACACCTGATTATCAGATTTCTGCAAACTAAGTTAAATTTAATGATGCTTCTTTCAAGAAGAAATGTGGTATGAAAAGAAATGTAGTATGAGATTCTCATTATTGTCCCATGAGAATCTGAGGTTGTTTCTCAGCAGCAAGAACATAATAAAGTAGACTGTAGTTCTGTAGCCATTTTTAAAGAAATGTCCTCTTCTAAAATTTTTACCAGAACAACAAACATTTCACAGAACAAATAGTTTCTTTGTAAATCATTTTGAAAAGTGATGTGCTGGCTCTGCTGAAGTCTCCTCTGGGAAATCATCAAGTAGGTTTTCTTATGGTTCTGATTTACTAATATACATGTATATCAGTCAGGTAAGCAAATAGTCCCAAGTCATTCTAGCAGCCACATAAAACCATGAAGTAACTGGATGACTGATTTTCATTAAAGCTGATTAAAAACATTACTGCAAAAAAAAAAAAAAAAAACAAAAAAACAATAAATTGTGCCTGGCTTCCAGAAGCTTGATTAAAATAATACCCTAACATGTTAACAGGACAGGCAGCATTCACAGACTTGTTCTTGGGAGCACTGGCAAATTCAGAGGTTCAGTCTCCAGCCCAAGATATGGAAAAAGCTGCTGTATTACTGGGTAATGCTTATATGAGCCCAGACAACAGCGAGACGCTATTTCCAAGTGAAGATTAAACTTTTAAGCCTTAAAACTTTGCCTTGTGCCATCACTTCACTTTGTAGCTGTCAAAAAGAATCTGTTTCTCTCTTATTTTTGGAAGACAAGCATGTCTCTGACTGTTAACTTTTGTGGTTATCTGCCCTGAGATGCCATCTTTTCCTTTGTTTATTTGTTTATATTGTTTCCTGAAAGAAGAAAGAAAAAATATTTATGTGTGTGTGTGTGCATGTGTATGTATATGTATGTGTGTATATATATATATATATATATATATATATAGGTATAGATCTATACCTGTCACTTTCACTTAAATACAGGCCCTCAATTTGGCCCTCATTCTCCTACCAGTGACATCAGCATGGATCAGTTCACTAGCTCTCCTCAACACAACTTGTTTTACTTCAGTATAGAACTAGTAAAACTGGAGAAAGAGCAAAACTCTGTTCAGATGAGAGTTTTGCAGATCACAATTGTTCCTTCAGCTCTGATGTTAAGACTGGAATGTAACATCTTCCAAACTTTGGGTTAAATAATGATCAGTTTTAATGAGCCCTTTTTTCTTACCTCTAGATTTTCTAGGTTGTAGGTTACATCTCTTTCATATTTTCAAAGTTGTGCTGTTTTCCTGGAAGGGAGCATTTAGATCTAGATTTGTTTTTGTTGTGGGTTTGTTTTTCTTACCTGTTTTTCTTCTTTTTGTTTCTCCTTGTCTTTCATTCTTAAATGAGAAAGGTATGCAGTTTCTTAGTTTAAGCATCTGATATTTCTATAAAGATACCTACAGCTGTGAAACTCAACAAAATAGTAGCAGGCAGACCTGCTACTAATGACAGTAAGGAAGGCATGAGTACCAAGAAAACATCAGAAGCAAAACTGGGGGCAGAGGAAATTGGGAAGGGCGAATTGTAGGAGGGAGTAGCAGGATTGGATGTCAGTGACAGAAATTGAGACTGTAACTATTTTAAAGATCCTCAGGGCCTTTCTCTGAGGCCAAATAGTACAGAAGAGCCTCCATTCATATTATTAAACTCTTCCTCTCAAAAAAGGATGGCAATATGCATATTGTCTGCTGCCTTCTTGTGGTTCCCAAACCACACCTGGAAGGATATTGAAATCCTTGAAATGTTTGTGAGTTGTAGTTTACACAGACCAACCTGTGTTAGCGACTGCTCTAAAGAATTGTCAACACGGTCATCCAGGTCTCTGGGTTCATCTCCTTTACTCATACAGCAGAAATTCTGGGGCAAAGGAGGCATCTGAGGGCAAATGACCATGTTCCTGTTTCTATCTACTAATACATGTCCACCTATCTAAGACCATGGAGGGAGGACACAAGTAATAGATGAGAGGTGTTTAGTTCTTAACACTAAGTCTTGAATTCTTTCAGAGGACCATTTCAAGTACAAAATGAAAGACCCTCTCCTTCCATAACAGTGTGATTACCAGCCACCAAGGTTGAGCATATCTAATCACAAAGCAACCACACAGCCATCACAGCTGTATTCCCACAAGATGGACTGACAAGTCACTTTTAAGAAACTTGCCAGATATTACAGGAAGGTGTCATGTTCACACCATAGCATGGTAGTAAAAGCTACTGAGGTTTATAAAAAGGCTCTGACAGTGGCATGAAAAGTGACAGACTGAATGCTGCTGCTGCCCTGAGTAGGGGAGTGAGGATGTGGTTTCATGATACAGCACTTTTGTAGCAGTTTGGGGATGTTTTAAAGTTCATTGTTCTTAGTGCAAGCTGTTGGCTGGGTGTAGCACAGCACAGCAGGAACTGAACCACAAGCAGGACAAGGGTGCTGGAGATGGCATGGCTGTGGGGCAGTCTGTGTTGTGAAATCACACCTGAAGCGTGCTGGAGGGCAGAGACCTCCGTGGCCATCCCAGCTGCCCAGGCAAATAAAGAGTCGAACATTTGCTTTCACCAAAAGATACAGGGTCAAGAAATGTGCAAAAGCAACATGCCTTGATACGAAAAACAAACTGCACAACTGCTACCCCCAGCTCTCTGGGTTTCACATGGGAAACAGAGCAAAGCTTGGCTATGTGTAGGCTCTTCTGGCTGCAGTCCTTGCCAGTAGCTTCCCAAACAAGTTGTCCTGCCAGGACAGAGGTGAAACAGAGGATTACCTCAGTTGGCAACTCTCTTCATGTCATCTTTTCCCTCCCCTGCCATAATGCCAGCTGTTTGCCTGAGGTATGCAGAGCTCTCAACATCACTCCACCAGTCCATTCCTGAGCTACTTTGACATCTGCTTTTGCTGGCAATCTGTACATTTTATGCACCCTGCTTTCATTTGACTGCTTATCTCCTCTCTCTCCTAGTACTCTGATGAAACTTTATGTGAGAAGGTTCTAAAGTGGTATCTTTTGAAAGAGAACTTTTACCTGCAACTATATAGAGTTTTAACTAGCAGTTAGGTCTTCAGACAACCAACACTGGATTAAATTTTTAAACGGAACAAGGCTAGCTGGCTGAAAGAGTAAATGTCAACAAAGTGAATATGGGCTGCCAAGTAAATCTAGCCGAGAGAAAAATTAACTGTTCTACAGAAGAACTAGAAAATACGAGCATGAGGATTATGAAATAACCCTGAGAGAGTACAAAACTCTTTGCAGCTTCAGCAACATCACTCTGGAATCACAAACAGGACAAAGAACTAGTCTGTGAAACCTATTATCAACTCTGCCTCCCTCCTAACCCTGGCTTCTGCTGGTGCTTTCAAAAATACTGAAACAAAATCCAGGACAAACTTGTTTATAAATATATTGAGTATATTTGCACAGTAGTTGGCAAGTAAGTGATTTTGAGAATAAAACTGATAAAACAGATCATTCCCTTTTATTTGTTACTCAGAGTACTCTTTCCAGTTTCAGTCTACCACATACAGGCAATATGTTCACAAGCTGGAGTGAGTTCAATCACTGCAGCCCAATACAGTGGCAAGAGGCTGAGGGAAGAGGACTTACTCGACTTGGACAGGGAAAGATTAAGGAGAAGGCCCTTACTACTTTTTTCAACTAAAAGGAAGTTGTAGAAAAGACACAGCCTCAGAGATGCACAGCGAAGGAAGGTAAGCCACAGTCACGTGCTGGAGGATGGGCTGTTCTATCTCTGTAGATGAAAAACATCTTCAAACTGAGAACAGGGAGGTACTAGGTCACATTGCTTCAAAAGTGAACTTCTATTCTTGGAGATTTTCAGTATGTAGGTGAAGAAGATGCTAAGCAGCTTCTGTACCTTGAGGTTAGCTCTGCTTTGAGGAGTGGTTCTGACTAGGTGATCTCTGAGTTCACTTCTGAACTAAATTATTCTGTGTCTCTAATTACTACCTGCTTGGCAGATCTCCAGTCTCCCAACTACCTAAGCACTCTGTAGATATCAACATCTTGATCACTTTTTGAGTTGTGCCATCATTCTGTTTTCCTTTCTCATAGCACCAACACTACCCACTCCTGCACACTGAGTAGTACACTTCCAAATAGAGACCTGTATTCAGCAGACAGCAATGCCCTTGGCCTCAAATCCAGGTTGCATGTTGAAACTGTGGCTGTGAGCTCTGCTGTCACCAAGACAGCCTCAAGGCCACTTGAAGCTGCCACCGCCACATGCTTGAGAGCAGCCTATGCTCTCTGTGGTGGCACCTGGAGGGACCAGGTGCGCACAGTGAAGGAGAAAATACTCCCGTGCTTGTGGGAATTTCACAAAACCTGATTTAAAGCATTCAGTGGAGATGCCTCTTCTGAGAGGTTTGCCCCCCTGCCTTGCCTGTATGTTCAATGAAGGACAGCAGGCATCCTAGCTGTGAGCTTGGGGTTTCAGGGACTGATTCAAGATCTGTCATGCCCCAGCTGGCAATTGGAGAATGGCCCTATATTCATACCTCTTCCCTTCAAGATAGCTTCCTCTGCAAGGACAAACCCTAAATGCTTATGTCCATGGTGGCTTGTTAATGTGCCAGCTTGAAGGCTTTTCAGAGGCCAGTCAGCAGCAGCACGTGCCTTGCCTGAGTCTGCAGCTGCCTTCAGAATGCATAGCAGACTTAGAATGTCAAAAATGTGAAGGTGTTCTTATGAGGTGAAGAAACTGATACTATCTGCAGTGATGGGATTTTTATTAATTAGTGTTTGCTTCAGACCTCAAATGCTAGAACAGAAAAAGGAAGTAAAAGATAAAAGCAGAAAAATCACAGGTTAATATGCAAATTAAAGAAACAAATACATGAAAGATGAGTTGGGGGGAGAAGGAGGCAAAATATACACTAATACACCCATACTAGTTCCTTCAAGAAAGATGTGGCACCACATTAATTCTTGTAGACTTTTATCAGACAGTGTGTAACTCCCCCAGTGATAACAATAAACCACCTCACCTGACGGCTTGTTATGCTGACTCCCTGTTCTCTCAGGTCAGCTGCCAAAAGCAGAAGCAAAACCAAAAATCTGGGGCTCCTGTGAAAGTGGGCTTAGTGCAGCTGGTGCTGGAAGGGTGAAGACCAACACGGGTGTTAGTGCTGCCCAGCCTTGCCCCTGGGCAGGCAATGCAGCTCCCGGGTCCAGATGTGCAGCCTGCTCTTCTCCCCACGCTACTGCCAGAGACCAACACCCTCAGCTGCTTCCCAAAAGAACTGGCATGGCTGCACAGGTGCAGTGTAGCTCAAGGCTGGCATAGGTGTCAGCAGCTTCTGTGTTGTCCTGGGGAAAGCTAGAGGCAGAAAAACCACTGGCCATCATCAGAACAAGTGTGCTGCCCTTCCCGAACCCTGCGGGAGATGTGTTATGGTGCCCTGGGGGCATTTTATGCTGCTTTTATGGAGGCAGTTTTTATTCTTTCAATCATATCAGTCTTGTGCATTGCAGTCTCCTTCTGTGAGTTGGCAATCATTCACCTTTTCAAGGAGCAGTTAGATCCTCAGGGAGCAGTGTGTTGTTATGCTGCTAGGTATTGCTATTATTATGTTGTATTTTAATTGTTAGTGTGATGCTTTAACCTGATGAAAGTGGGATTTCCAAATAAAACCTGCAAACAGTGAATCTATTGAAAAGTATGTTGCATAAAAATGAATCCCACTTCAAAGGCCTTACTCAGATTAATGCTGCTATAGCTTAGAGCAGAATTTAGTCCCATGTTATTATCTCTGGAGGAAGATTAAGGCTCAAGATGCAATTAGTTTCAGTTTAGTGAAAAAGCCAGGATGGAACAAGTATTCTGAAAGAGTATTTTTCATAGAAGACCAAAGACCTTTTCTGTTGGTGTCTGAATTATATATATCTCAAAGTTTTCCCTAAGTCTTTAGCAAACCAGTCATTAGACAAACAATGCCTTTGTATTTCAAGGGGTTTGTTGGGGACTTTTTTCTTTTTTTCTTTTTTTTTTTTTTTTTTTAATACTGAAATAATTATAGTAATTTCACGATTACAAGCTGCACCTGATTATAAGCCACAGCTCCGGGTGTTGGCAATGTTTAGGTCTTTGTCCATATATAAGCCACACCAGATTATTAGCCGCAATTTCATTCGCAGTGAGGATCTGCGTGCAACTTTCACAAAGTTGCCAATTAGTAACAGAATCGCAGGATCACGGGGTTTACAGGCTCAGCCCTGCTCGGGGCCGCTGCCATCAGGAAGCGGGGTTGCAGCATCCCTGGCCACTGTCGCCACTGTGCTTCCCGGGGCCGGGCAGCGCTGCTGCTGCGCTGCCACTGCCCCACCTCCCGGGGCCGGGCAGGCTCCAGCTCGGCTTGGGGCTGATGCGGGCTCAGACTTCCAGGTTGGGAAATTTCCAAAATTTGTTGGTATATTGGCCACTCCTGAGTGTAAGCCGCACTTCCGTGTTGGGAGCAAAATTTTAGTCAAAATTGTGTGGCTTATAATCGTGACATTACTGTACTTCTGTAAAATTCCTGGCTTAAAAAGAAGAATATTGGTATGAAAATGCTTTTAGGAATAATGTATTTCCTCTTGCTGTTTCAGAATAAAGTCTACTTGTCTAAGTCCACTGATACTGGATATCAACACTTTTCCCCAGAGACAATTAGTGCAATTCAAATCCTTATGGGAAACAGAGCTATATTCTTAGTCTCATGTCCTTCAATCAGTGTGAGGAAATGGAAATATGAGAGTCACTAGAAATACACTTTTCGCTCTCCAAAATTTAGATTTAGGAGGCCTAATAAACCTGTTTAGTGTCAATATAGTTCTGTATTCTGGCCTGGTATTCTTTATTCAATAACATTCTCTAAACTCCAGCAATTTTATAATGCCTTAAGACCAGAACAAATCAGGTCTATTCTTTCTTCTTCTGTTATAACTGACCTTTTTACAGTGGTTAGTTCCCCTCTCTCCTTTGTTTCAAATCAAAATGGGAGAAAATCTTGAAAGGTAAGAAAGATTTTAATGATTTTGCTGATATGGACTGTCCATTTCTTTAGGTAGGGTCAAACTATAGGGTTGCTAAATCTTTCAGCCCCAAGTGATGAAATATTTAATTGGGATCTCTACACATTACCATAGACTGCGTTATGCATTAAATGTTTGGTTTGCAAGTAATTCTGGATGATATTTCTTTTTTCTTTTTGAGAAGTGAGCTTAATAGAATAGGCTATGGAGAAAGGAATGCTTAAAAGCAAAAAGAAAAACATTTTGAGAAAGTTTCCTTTAAGACATAGTTAATATAAAAAACTTCACTGCTTGCATCAAGTGATGCTTAAATATGATTTCTTATGGGCACTGTAGTTTGAGGTTAGGCTTTGTGATTGCTAAGACAGTAGCTAATTGAGAGTAGCAAAGGAAATAATGAGAAGGCTTTGTCATAAAATTTTCATTTCACAGTTTGAAATTCAAGCCCTATCTGCTCTAGAAACCAGAGCTTCTCTCTGAGAGTTTAGGGGCTCCATGCACCCTAATTTATGAAAGACAAAATACTTTCCCACTTGACTATGGAGAGTTTGCAGGCTGTATTCTACAGAAAACATCTGAAAAAAGTATTTTCTTTTTCTCAGAATACCCCTCTTTCTAAAGGTAAGGGTGAGATGATTAGGAGTGTGCCCCCTCCCAGCTCCCTGGGAGCAGAGCTCACAGTTGATGTGCTGTAGTGGGTTAAGGTGCTCTGTGACTATTTCCTTGGTGAATTACAAAGAAAATTGCCTGTCTTTCTGCGTGTGTGGGTGAGGAAAAGAAGGACTGTAAAGTTATCTGTTCTTGTATGCTTTTGTTTGCATATCCATTGCAAAGCATGCAGTCATCACCGGATGAAATTGGCAGCCAATTTCCAGCCAGTCCCTAGAGACTTGAAAGACCAGCCTGGTCTGAGGTCAGTGTCAAGCTCAAGTTCTCTGATTTCTGACATGTGTGACAGAGGTTTCTATATAGTACAAACCTGAGATATATCCAGCAAATATCTAAGATTTTGAGAATACCATATTAGCCATAGCCTTTCCCTCTATCACTATAATTCCTTTCATTCTATTGCCCATAATTTTTTCTTGCATTAAATGCATGTTAAATAATACTTCTGACTGTTTTGAAAAATGAAAAACACATTTTCATATCCTCAATGATTAGACATAACCCTAACTGTGTGGGATTCGAATTATATGAAGCTCTCAATTATCATTTGCTAGCTCTTTGCAAATATCTCAGTGCTTTCTATTTAGCTGTGTTTAAAAATAATCTTTTGCATAATGAAGTAGGAAATGGGATAAAACAACAACAAAGTAGTCATTCAAAGTTCTGTTGTAGATGCACTAACCACCCGGACTGCTTATATGCAATGGGAAATGCACATTCCCCACGGTAAAGCAAAGAAGGATGCACAGACAAATCCTAATAAGACTGACTGGTAACTGGGGCTATCAGAGATTTTTCTCAATTCTTGAAATTAAACGGTCTGTTGTTATAGGTGGCTTCAGGGGACACAAATGCAAGTTATCAGTATTGGCATGATATGTTATACTTTTCTTCAGAAAGACAGCTAAAACCATGTAAAATTACTTGAAGCAGGCTCTGTGTGTTAGCTCAGTTTAACATTTTGCCTCCTGTTACAGAAGCCCCTCTCAGGACCTGACATTATCACATAAATAGGAAATACTATAAATAAAAATTTGTTATATAGTTGGGTGTGAGATTAATGTTGATTATAACATAACCATATGGAAAATTCAAACTTGTGTAGCCTATGTGCACTTGTGCCAGCCTGACAATCTGAAAAACACCCATGTCAAGTGCTATTTTATGAAAGGTAGAATAGCAATCCAGATTTAAATTAAAACATGGCCCTGGATTCATATCTGCAACACACATTTATGATGAACCTGGGAGAATATTGTATTAATGAATGCAGTTTATACACTACTAGAATAAATGATGTGCCACAGATGGAGAGTTCATGGTGGGATCAGCTTGAGATGCATCTTTTTCTGATACATTAAGCCAAGGAACTAACTACAGTGCAGTTTCTCATGCTGAGGTATTTTTGACGTTTTTTCCTTAGGTCTGCTTGTAAAGACAGAATAAATTGTCCTTGAAGTTCATAAATATATTTCTTCTGTCAGTCCACGCCCCTTCTCTCTCTATGTGATACCCCATGGAAACAGTGCATAGGGAAAGCCTTGCTTAGTATTCTGCAACAGCGAGTGCCTGAGAGCTCTGAAATGGGAAGCTCTCCCCTCCAAAAAATTACTGCAGGGAAAATTCTACCATGCGTGCTTTCAGCCTACAAATATTTGCCTTTGTGAAGTGTGTTGCGGTTCAGGAAAGCGATGCTGATGGCATTTTCAGATGAATCTGGATTTTCTGTAATACAGAGTAGTGAAGAAAGACGAAGAGCTGAACCGTCCAGAATAACCATCCCTGTTATTCTAGCTAATAACATATTCCCTGGACGGTACTTGTTTGCATATGTACATGTATGCAGTCTTCTTTTTACATATATGCAATATGCATATGTACATTATATAGCTTGTTACCACCAAGAAGAAAAAATCCTACCCTAGCCTCTAATGATGCTATCTGTAGTCCAGCTTTCCTCCTTTTCCCACACTCATTTACATAAAGACATCATTTGAGACAGAGATTGTCTGTCCTGATGTCAGTCCTTTGCAAATATAAAACCATTTCAAAATTTTTTTGATGTTAATCTGTCACAGAGGTCTTTCCTGCAGAATAACCTGTCAAAGTCTTGTCTGCAATTCTGCTTTACAGGAACCTAAATGTTTAGGCTGATGGTGCCCTTCCTGTCATCCTGACAAATACTCTGCAATGTTCCTTAGGATTTCTCTGCCTGTTTGGATTAGTCTGCTGTCTCTAGTCTTCTACTTCATGATTTTTTTTTGTTTTGCTTTGTCTGGTGATTTGTACAGCTCTTCAGGTGAAGAATGTTGGTGCATTTGCATTAAGATAATGCAAATGCATAATAATGAAAAGTGTAATAATACACTTAAATTGAATGAGAAATGAACAGTAAATCCTGAAAGAGTTAAACAAAATTAAATCAGACAAAAAACAAAAAAAAGAGAGAGAAAGAAACTCAGGAAGCATATCCTGCTGGCTGCTTTGGTTTTTTGTTGGTTTTTTTCCCCCAAAGATAAGGTATGTAATCTGTTTTCTATTTGAAGAATAACAAGATTTTCACAAGATCCTTGTTGGCTAAGTTAGACACAACAAGATACCAGAATTCAGATATTTTTATCTTCTTTTCTCTTAAAGTAACAGGAGATTTATAAGCAGCTGCCTACAGGATGGTTTCACTTATTCAGTGCTCTGTACCTGAAGAAACCTGCAAAATACAAACTGCATCAGATGCAGAGAATAGGAATTCTTTGCTCACAAAACCCGTTGTGCTGAAATGCCACACGTGCAGCTGAGCTGATGTGGGCTGTGTGATCCGGCTGGCAATGCTGAATTGCAGCTAAAAGGGCTGAAAGTCTACCCTGCGTCTGCGTCCTCCCTCACCCTGTTCTCCCAGCCAGTGCAGGGGCAGAGAAGAAGGGGCAGAACGTAGCTCAGCATCTCTCAGTTTCTAAGCCACTAAAAATAAATCCATTGATAAACAGGCAGGCAGAAGCTGGCGCTGCAGCAAGCATGGGTGCGGCAGAGCCTGTGGAAAGTGCAGAGGCGTGAGTCGGTGGGAATGCTTCTCATGGAGGGTACCCAGTCCCCAAAGGAAAGCAACTGACATAGCGTGGAGATTGGCACTGCATATCTGCAGTATGTCATCAGTTTAGATTGCGTGGAACGTGGGACCCAAACTCAGCTCTGCTTAACCCCAAACACTGCATGCGAGATGCCTCTGCAAGCTCCGTTTCCATGGAAATGGAGTTAGCATTAGCTTCCTTCGTAAAGTGAATCTATTAGACCCAGCTCAGTGAAACAGGTATTTTATCTCATTTCATTCTGGGAGAAGATAAGGATTAATTTGAAATCTGCACGTGACATTTTAGGAGCATGATTTGATTATTCCTTCTGGGCTTTATAAGATTGGGGACTATTAGACTGTATTATGCAGGTAGAACAATAACCATTTAAGCTAAGGCTGACTCAGATGCATAACTCTGCCAAAACCTTATCAATC
>PYHW01009762.1:88519-144480 GCA_013186435.1 Turdus rufiventris
CTGATTTCAATAAGCAAAGAAGTTGTTTCTTCTGCCCTACTAATTTTTGTGAGGATTGGATGTATTTGCTGCAAATAAACGCTCTTCTTTACCTCAACCTTATATTATTAAATCATCTAAGCCAAGTGAAAAGCAGGCCTTTTCTGGAATGATATTAAATAATAAGATAAACTCTATCTCAATCACAAAGGAATGACAGGATTTATGTGGATTTGGTCTCAAAATACCAGAAACACTGCCTTGATCAATTTCTCTTCAAGCTCTCAAAGAAATGGTGAATCTGCAAGGAATATTCTGGAAAGGTATATTTTAAAATAAACCTAAAGAGGTTTCAAAGCTAGTTTCAAAGCTATTTTCAAAGCATGGGAGATCACTGAAGTTTGACAGAATAAGTACAGTGTTCACTCAGTTTAAATGTGGTGATCTTATTTCAAGCGGTCAGTAAAAGAGCTAATGAAGAAAAAAAAAATGGAACAATTTTTCACATTCTCTCTTCATACGTGTGAGCACTGGAGAAACAGAATATCTCTGTGGGGGTACATTGTCCTGGTTCATGGATCATTAAAAATGTATCACAAATAGAAACTCAGTTATAAAATCATTATTTCCCTTCCTTCTGTGACAGAAACCTAATAAGACTTCTGATCCCAGATTGGATTTATGGAATGTGGCTTACAGTTAGTAAAACCAAAGATAATTTGGCCCCTCAGACAGAAACAAACTGAAACTTTTATCTAATTTTATGTGTATTTTTGGTTCTTTTGAGGTAAGGCCTTGATATAAAATAACAGAAGGTTGTACATGGCCTACTATGCTGATATTAATGTTACCATGACCCTTTTCATAGGACATAAAGTCAGCATAAGCAAGGGGACCTCTCTTGAAGTGTAGGAGCGCTCTAGTAGATTCAGGAACATCTTCCCCTCCCACCAAATCCTGCAGAGCAGGGTTTGCCCATCATCCCACCCACATTATCAGCATCTTACAGCCATTCTATCCTGGGGGATTGCAACAGATGTTGACAGAATAAATTACTTTTTTTTTTAAAGCTGAGGAAATTTTCTCACCAAGTCCAAATTTTCTGAGACCTCCTGTGTAACACCTGTAACAGTACAGTTTTCGGGTAAACCTACAGAGTCTTTGTTCCAAGGCATTATTCCTTCCCTTGCAAGTCTCGAAGTATATAAGAAATCAAAAATTCTTAAAAGTGTGTCCTTCTGTCATAGAAAAAACCCTCAACTATTCCAAAAATCTGCATAAAAAATGAAATTCTTTCTAACATGAATGAGGTTACAAGTGTGTCTTAGTCTAGCACAACTAATTCTATTGGGGCGCAACCTGATCTCCTACCCTGCAACAATTTACTGTTTATAACATGCTCTTTTAAATCAGTTCCTGATCAAATTCAAACCCAGTTCATTAAAAATTATTGTACCAGAGTAGCTAATAAAAGAACTAATTGGGACACAGGCCAACGTCTCCCAGCTTCCTGATGGAGTTCTGACATTTTAGTACTTTTAATTAAGTGTATGTGCTGGTGTTAAAGTGTGCAATAAATTGTGCAGTAAAGATATGGAATAGATTTCAGAATTCTTTCTTTGGGGAGAAGACAAATTTGTATTTTGGTTTTGAAACAGATGGACAAAGCCCTCTTAAATTCTGTTCTTGAACAAATGCATGAAATTTTGGAAGCTTCTCTCCTCCCCCTGGTTTCATAATCCTGCAAAATCTTTCTTTTTCTCAAGCTTTCTGAATTTCATTGCCTGTAACAGAAGCATAAAGCTGTTTGTTTTTTGGTTTTTTTAGTTAGCTTTACAGACATCTGAAAATGATAATGAATCTGCAAATTCATTGAATTTCTGTTTTGTTTTCAAGATCACTTCATATTTTTATTTCTCCTCTTTAGCATCCCATCATGCTGGGGATACAATTTATTCTTCTTGTGACACTTTCCAAAATCTTTGTTTCCATCATCATTTAAGTCAATAGAAATTCTGCAGTGGACCTCTGCACAAATAGATTGAGACTAGACCACAGATACCTGCAGACAATGGGACAAATAATGTACAGAAAATAGGGGGAACCTAAAATCATTAAGGACATCACAATATGGATATGGATCCTGCTCATGCCCTTTCTATCCACACACAATCCTTATTGTTTGACATGCTGTGCCAGTTTGACTGACACAGCTGAAGGCTGGGCAAAAATTTGGACTGGGAATTCATTTGGATCAATCCTTCGTAGCAGAGACAGATGTGCACAACGACACACATGATCTGACCAGCAGCTCCCCATTATTCACTCCATAAGTCAGAAGACAAAATAGGACTTTTCTATAGCTCATCAGGAAGGAAACACCAAACAGCTCAGGCCAAGACAAAGACTTACTGCAAGGACTCCTGGCTGCCTGGAAAATCTGCAGCATGGCTCAGCATATCCAGCTGGGACCCAAAGAACAGATTGCTCACTCTAGCTAATTTTCAGTACAGTTATAGTGGGAAGGTCATCATCATCTAATAAATATTTCCATTTCAATCCACTTATTTTTACTGTAAAAGAGTCACAGGTGTTTCCTTTGTTTGATCTTCTCAGCTGGGAAGGAGGTGACTGGGTAGATAGTTAAGCAACTTCCATTTCACCCTTACAAGACCGGGTCTCTGCCTACATCCTTGCCTCCACAGTGTACATTTGTCATTGAGAGTAATTTGGAGGAACAATGTGGAAATTTAGTTCTGTGTCTGCATATATCTTTTTTATATTGCTAAAAAAATCTTATTTCATGTCCAGAATTGCCTGCAGGTTACTTTTTATAGGCATATAAGTCAACAAAAGTAAGTTCAGTGACATTTAAGACAGAGCTTGATACTTCATATATCAAAGTCTTGACCCTTTTTAAGGATAACTGACTGTAATTATTACATCACAATTCTAATGAAGTTTATTGCAATGAAACAATTAAAGAAAGAAATAAAAATAATGGATTTGATTACATTTATCCATCAATTTCTATGTGTCTGTTACAATACTGGAAATCCTAGAAAACAACCACAAAATTTAGGTTAAGGAAGATGATAAAGGATTAGTATCTGATCAGGCATCTATGAGCATGTAATGTAAAAAAAGCTTTTTGTACATAAAGCCTAATTACTTTGGGAGAAAATCCTTCTTTGCACACAGAAGGGCAGATCATGTGCTAGCTCTAATTTATGCTGATCCTTATATACTGTACAGTAGGGATGTGCCTTATCCCTTGACTGTCTCTATGTGACATGCAATTTTTCACAGTACTTCCCAGTGATTTTCAGAATCCAGGAGCAATTCAGCATGAAGAACAATGGCAAGCAGAATACGGTGAGTTGTGCCTGCTCATGTCAATGCAGTTATGCTATCTTCCAGCAATATGAAAAGAGATTGCATATTATCATGACTACAACTTGCTCTTGTAACACCTGTAAAGTGGCAAATAATTTCTACCTTGTCTTTTGCAACCTAGCCATATCTTCTTTCTAAACTCTAATATTTTTTCTCTCTTCGTATTTACTCTGTATCAACACTTTAACTTGTGAAGGAGATGAAACTTCATCTACAACAACTACCAGACCCATTCTATCAAATTCAAAATGCTGCTTCATTGTAGCATTTATGTTTATGATCTCTCTGAAAGCTCTGCAAAATCCTTGGGTGATAATACTGGTACAGTAAGCACAGTTATTTTAGGTATATGTTCAAATTGCAAGATTAGCAGGAGACTTTTTAATATGGCAGTTACTATAGTGACAGTGACAGTTTCAGAGAAGAAAGATGGTATTGTGATAAAGATATTGTACTAAGATTCAGCTCAAATTTTCAGGAACTCTTCGGAGAGGGTCACTTAGATCTTTTTATTTTCTAGTATTTTTTAGTGCATCAGTGTTTTGGTGAACAAATTATTGACCTGAATTGCAGAAGTAAAGCTGGCTGGGAATTGTTCTTTCATTCTGCAGAATTATTCTACATTAAAAAATATTCTGTATCAAAATAACCCCAAATCTCTTGAAAGCTATTTTCTGTAAATAAAATCCTGCAAAATCTAATCCTCAAGACCTATGCCTTGTGTAGAAGGTGCACTTGACTGCCATCCTGTCCACAAAAACCTAATACTGCTACAGTAGTGAGGAAGTTCTGTGGTTTACCCTGTTTTGAAAAGGATTTTCACTCTGAATTTGGAAAAAAACCCTACCCAAACATTGTCTGACAGTAACTTTGTCATGGTTCTTTGTTGAATTCATTAGAAATTCACCAAAGAATCATGCAAAGACTGGCTTGTTTCCCTAAACAGCATCTGCTGGTCAGTTTACAGTTATCTAAATGAAATCAAGAATCAATCTGTATTGATTTCCTGAATATGTGTGTGTAGTTCTACAACTTGAAAGGTTGAGCTCTAATTCAGGCTTGATTAGAGTGTGCCTGTTTACATGCCAACATTTCATCTGTGACTAACAAGCTACAGAAAGCCTGTTCTCCTAGTTGCAACCAAATATTTTCCTCATGTTTGCCCAAGATGCAAAGATGAAGCTATGTAGTCCAAAACTCTTCAACAAACACCTTGAAAGGGGGCTGCCATCTCCCAATGAACAGTCAATGCCCATGATAATTATTGAAGTAGCCATGGTATGATAGTATATCAGGGTGCCCTAGGTGGTCCATTCTTGCCTCCAGAAAGCCTTTGACAGCTTAAATTTGCTGTACATATGGAATCATTCATGGCTGCTGGCAACCAAAATGATCATGGCTAAAGTCCCAATGACAGCTGGGTTCAGGCTTCTCATCTCTACTCCGTTTCAGTAGCTGATTGCCAGCTTAGAGCTGGCAGTGTGAGGCATTGCTGTCTGTGGCCTGCAAGTGTAAGCTGTCAGTGGACATTGCCTAGCAGAGGAGTGTGGGATGCTGTCACCAGCCCCAGCTAAGCAGCACCAGAATTCACTGATTTTTTTTCCGAGTTGCCTCCTAGACAAGATCAGCATCTAACTGACTGTGCTGTCAGAGAAGATTCAAGATTCAAGATTCAAAATTAAAGACCAGAATTTTATTCATTTTTAACTGAGAAACTCTTTCCTTATCTCTGCACCTCTTTGCTACTTGTGAATACTCCAGGGGAAAGTCTACCAGCTCAGCTTATACTACCACAGTGTTCACCTAACTGGGAAACACTGTCCTGGAGGGACTGGAAGTGTCAACATAATCAATTACTTCATCTCAGGAAGTAATCCCAGAGAAGCTTCCTAGGCTATCTCTGTGCTGAGGTCTTTAGGATAAAGCCTTTCCCCTTGCACCCTCCCAGCAAGAGTAGTATGTTCCAGGGTGTCATAATGCCACATGGTAAATTTCTGGTAATACTGCTGTATCCAGAAACACCAGGATCTCGTGAGACAAGGCTGTTTTTCTTTGGTAATATGAAAAGCTTATTTTCCCCTTTTTTTATTTTTTTCACCTTGGCACTTTGGTAATGTTTCCTCTAACAGGAGACTGATGATAGACTCTCTTCCAATGCAGGATGACGAAACCAGATTTCCTTATTGACACAGTGTTGTTGGAGCAGTGTGATGACAAAATTGTTATGTCTTATTTGGAGGTGATTTGGCTCATGTGAGCAGCATTGGCATTATTGCCATTTGGCATGGAGCTGAAAGACCTAAAAAGCTGATTATACTGAAGTGTTTGAAGGAGGGATTCAGGCGACAGCCCTGAGAGCATTATAATCCTGCTCAAGCACAATATGACTTAAAAGGCCACTGTCCCATTTGAATTGTTTCCTCTCTCAGCCTAGAAACCTCTATCCTTCAGACCGAAGTGTACTTCCTATTTCGAATAAGGTGATACGAGGTCTGAAAGAAACATTGCAGCTTACTCTACAAATTAGCTACTCAAAAGGCTATTGAGCCAGAGCAAATCTCTGTTGATTCTACTGGCAGAGGGTAAAACAAGTGTTATTTAGGTCTTGAAAGTATAATTCCTTCTGAGCTGCTTTGTCAGCCAAATATATAATGTTTAGTAAGATGGGTTCAATAGGTCACATTACCTTGAATGAGTTGGTTCATAGTGGGACCCTAGGTACAAGCTCTGCAATCCATCAAGAGAAGATGATGGTATCTGGAAAGGTTAAATACTTTATTACAGAATAACGACAACAATAATAATAGAGTTATGGCAAATAGAGTTACCTCAGGATCTACAAAGAGACCTTGACAGATTAGAGAGCTGGGCAATTGCCAACCATATGAAGTTCAACACTGGAAAGTTTCTGTACCTGGGATGGGGCAACCCTGGATGCATGGACAGACTGGGGAACAAGGTAGTGGAAAACAGCAGCACAGAAGGGGACCTGGATGTCCTGGTCAAAGGAAATTTGAACATGAGTCAGCAGTGCCCAGGCAGCCAGGAGGCCCAACCCTGTCCTGGGGTGGGTCAGGCACAGCATTGCCAGATGGGCAAGGGAGGGGATTGTCCTGCTCTGCTCTGAGCTGGGGCAGCCTCACCTCTAGTGCTGGGGGCAGTTTTGTGTGCCACAATGTAAGAAAGATATAAAGATGTGAGAAAGTGTCCAAAGGAGGGCCACTGGTGAAGGGCCTTGAGGAGAAACTGTATGAGGAGTGGCTGAGGTCACTTGGTCTGTTCAGCCTGGAGAAGAGGAGATTGAGGGGAAGCTTCTTCATGAGGGGAAGAGGAGTGGCAGAGACTGATCTCTTTGAGGTGACCAGTGACAGGACTTGAGGCAATGGCCTGAAGTTGTGTCAGGGAAGGTTTAGGGTGGATGTTAGGCAACCAGAGCTCCCCAGGGAAGAGGCACCAAGGCTACCAGAGCTAAAGAAACGTTTAAATAACTCTTTCAAACATACAGTGTGATTTTTGGGGTTGTTCTGTATATAGCCAGAAGATGATCATTTTGTGTCCCTTCTAACCCAGGGTATCCACCAGGATATCCTGTGATTCTTTACCTTATATCATTCTATTGTAAGGGGAAGCTGAGGCTCATGGGGGAAGAAAATGGCAAAGATGATTTATGGTTGTCACAGTTTAAGCCCAGCTGGAAACTAAGCACCACGCAGTCACTTTCTCAACACTGGAAAGTTGATTCCACCCTGGTGGAATGAAGAAGAGAATCAAAGTAAAACTCATAGGTTGAGATAAGAACAATTTAATAACTGAAAATAAAATACACTAATAATGATAAATGATGGTAATTAAAAGGGGGAAAAGTGGTGTATGATACAATTACAGTAACTTCACAATTATAAGCCTCACCATTTTAACTAAAATTTTGGTCCAAACCTGAAGTGCGGCTTATAATCAGGTGCAGCTTATTTATGGACAAAGAACAAAAGTCTGCTGAGAAAGGCAGTAGCTTCTCTTTGAAATGGAGAATGTAAACCCCTTCCCTCCAAATTATTATAATTTTGAAATCAAGGGGCGTTCAGGCAAAAATATGGGAATTAGGAATAACAGTTCTTTATTAGGGAAATTAAAATAGAAATACAGTACTACAAAGAAACAAACTCCAAACCCTGACAAAGTCAGAGTACAGCCTGACACCCCGTCAGGCAGGGTGTTGGTAGCAGTCCCATTAAATGGTGGTTGCAGTCCCCTTGCAGTGACAGATGTGATTCAGTTGAAGCAGTGGTCCTGTAGAAGGTGCAGTTTCCCTCCGGCGGTCCAGCAGTGATGTGAAGAAATCCGGTTTTCCTCTGGAGTCCAGTGGAGACTCCTGGGAACAGGGTTGGAATTGGGTCTTAACCAACAGCACAGAGACTTAAGCATGGTTAAGTCAGCGTTCCTCTTATTTAGGCTCTTTTTACCCCTTTACACCTTGGATTCCTAGCTGCACAGTAGCCCAGCTTAAAAATGGAGCTAGAAAACAACCCCACCAGAATCATACCATCAGAGTCACCACCCACTGCCAGGAGGTAGATAGGAAGCTATTTAGGTTGAAGAACCAAATATTTATCCTACCAGGCTGAGTGATTGCTGCCTCCTATCCTGTAATTTATTCCTAGTTTGGCACCTATTCCCCCAAGAGATCAAAGCAGAGCCTGTTCAGACACAGCCTATGCCTGGGGTTTTCTGTGGCTTAGTCCTTGGCATGTCCCTGGATAACATCCAGGATCATTCATATTGCAAGTTCCTCAGCACCCTACAGAGTTAGAAAAAGGAGATAAAGGAACCATCTGAGGGGCCTTTCTTTTTGTTGCAATGATGTGTTTGTTTTATATTAGTTTCAACATCTGAATTGGAAGGCAAGGGTTGGATTCATCTCACCCACATTAAACCATCTGGAAGATAGATGCTCGGTCCTGACTAATCATTTAAACTCTCTCTGTGTGCAGTTATGGCATATGATCCCTCCAGGGACCAGTTCTTCTCATCTAGCTCAGATGCCTGTTTTAGTGTCCTCTGCAGCAGCCTGTCTCTCTGCAGTGATTTCTTAGGGAGATTGCAGTATTATTTCCAACTGGATCTCCACTTTTAGATAGGTTAATGTGAGTTGCATATCATTAATTTCTACAGTACTATATCAAACATTAGCCCAAAGATTAGTCCAAACATTAGCCAAAGGAAATGCTAGAACTACTCGTTTGACAGTGCACAGATCCTATTTTTTTCTGAGGATGTTTCAGTTAAAGATCTGTCAGAATTGACTCCATACAGAAACTGGATAATAAAGTCCTGAACTCTGCCACCATCGTTCTGTTCAAGTTGGATGGAAGTTGAAAGAGAATGGAGAAAGTGGGGGTCCGGGATCGACACATTAGCACACATAGCAAAAGAAAGAGACTGTCCCCAAAGGGAAAATTATCTGTTTGCAGCTTTTGCAGTGTTTGAAGTTTAGAAGAGGTTATTTTACAGCACTCTCCAGACATGACTATGCATCCGTATATATGTAGGCCACTGAAAAAATGTAATGATTTACTCAAGGGCAAAGTGATACCCCACTTGCATAAGCTGTTCATCCCTTAGGCAATGTGAGATAATACTGTCTTTTCCACAGAAGCCTTATTTGTGGCATTTAACCAGATCTAATATACTTGCTATTAGAAAAACAGTGGGAGCTGAAGTACCATAGAGATGCAAAAAAGGCTGCTTAAAGTGGAGGGATCTTATAATATTGTAATAGTTTTATTTAGAGCAGTAAATACTTTGGATAGTATTTAATATTATTAACAGATAGCTTTCATAACTTTAAAGGATATGAAAAGATGCTTTTAAATTATGTTTTAAATATCTGAAGGAAAAAGGATCATGCATGTAGTTTATGTAGAAACTGTTGTTTTCAAATGTCTCTAATTATAAAACAATATTTTTTATAATCCTAATGTTTGATGCTGTGAAGTATTAAGCAGCTTGATTGTCTTGGAATAGGAGCTAATAGCATAAATCCTCTTCTGGTACCTGAAAGGCAAAAGTATAACTGAGGAACAGTTTGCAGTGGTGGTTGCAAGCCATTTCAGTGCTGGCTGGTCCTAGACCAGCTGTATGGTGATCTACTTTCCAGTTTCAGCACAGTAGCCTTAGGCTGCTCTTGCTTGTACCAGTTTCCCAAATCCCCAGCACTGCTGCTGTGATTGCAGAGAGCACAATGAGACACCTGGGAGGCATGGAAGGAGGAAAAGTGCCCTCACCAGAGGAGCCCACATTCTAGAGCCTTCCTCCAAAACCTGTGCAGAGGAGCAAAATCCACTATTGAATTAGACTGGCTTAGATTTTACAGGTTTTTTCATTTTGGCACTAGAGGCCTTTTGTATGAATTTTTCCTTACACTGTTGTGCTTTGTTTGTTTTTGTCCGCAGTGAGGTTGTACTAATTAATATTGATCATGGTGTTTTCATATAGCATTCCCTTGTGATGGGAAAGCTGGGATATAAATAGTTTTCAATCATTATCTGGATATCCTATATATGAGATTAAAAAAAATACTGTTGTGATATAATTTGAAAAAAAAAATAGAAAGGAAGGTGTTGTTTTCCTTCTCTGACCCCATCTTTTTTTGTCTCTCTCTTTTTCTTTCTTTTTTTTTTTTTTTAATCTTACGATCATCCATTAATTTAGTTTCCTGCATTTTTTGCAACAAGAGTTGAAATTACTGTTCTGTCTTCAAAGAGGATGGGCAGAGCAAAATCTTCATGCACCTGGGCAAGTATCAAGATATTAGTGGAAATCTTGGAACAGGACTTGTATGTAGAATATGTGTAGATAGGAGATGCTTAATGCACTATAGAGGAACTTCTGTATTGCTTTTGGTTGAGGCTATGAATCTAGTTTGTATTAGAAATGGCTGCGACTTTTCTGCCTAAATGGCAATTTTTCAAATGTAAATGTTTAGGAAAGATGTATTCATCTTAATCAGGGGCTTTTACTGGTGAAGAGGGACTTCAGAGTAGTGAAGTCTCTCATGGGACAGGATCGTTTAATGTGTTTATCATTTACATAGATTAAGGGATAGTGTACACCTTTAGCATGTTTGCAGACCACACCAAGCTAAGCAAAACAGTTGACACACATGAAGGAAGGGATCTGGATTCTATCCAGAGGGACTTGGGCAAGCTCAAGAAATTGTCCCATTGGATTCTCATTAGGTTTAATAACACTGGGTGCAAGGTGCTGCATCTGTATCAAAACTGGTTTTGGCATGAACAGATCCAGAGCAGCCCTGTCGGGAAGGACTTGGGGTGCATGAGAGGCTGGACATGAGCAGGCAAAGTGTCCTTCCAGCCCAGAAAGCCAAATGTGTCCTGGGCTGCATCAAGAGCAGCATGGACAAGGGAGGGGATTTTGCCCCACTGGTCCATTCTGGTGAGACCCCACCTGGAGTGCTGCATCCAGCTCTGGGGCCCCATCACAGGAAGGACACCAACCTGTTGAAGCAAGCCCAAGGGAGGCCACCACAATGATTAGAGGGATGAAGCACCTCTGCTACAAGCTGAAACTGGGGGGGCTGGGGTTGTTCATTCTGGAGAAGAGAAAGCTCTGGGAAGACCTTATTGCAGCCTTCCAGTACCTGAAGTGCACCTCTAAGATAGACGGGGACAAATTTTTATCAAGGTCTGTTGCGATAGGGCAAGGGTAATGGTTTTATACTAAAATGGTATCATACTAAATGGTTTTATCTTGGATATAAAGAAGAAGTTTTTGACAAGGATAGTAAAGTACTGGAAAAGGTTCCCCAAAGAGGTAGTGGATGTCCCATTCCTGGAAACCTTCAAGGTCAGGCTGGATGGGACCCTGAGCAACTGATCTCATTGATGATATCTATGTTCATTACAAAGAGGTTGGGCTTGATGACCTTTAAATGTCCCTTCCAACCCAAACTATGCTGTGATTCTATGACAACCTGGGAAAGGTCCAAACCATTTAGACATCCATCATTTCAATGGAATTGTCTATATTTCTCACTGAATTATGCTTTAATGAATCTCTTGGAAAGATTTTCATTTAATTCTACTCTGTAGTGGAACTAAGTTGCAAACTTCCAGTAGGCGTCACAAAACAGATTCATTTTGTTTAAGTTGGTTTTGTTTAGAGTGTATGTGAAGATAATTTTAAAAATCTTTCAAGGTGTCATTCCAAAGATGCACACCTGTAAAAATAAATTATATTGGCATACATTGCACTTTGGGAAACTTGACAATCATAAAGTCACACATATTTTAGTTTCTTTGTAGTATTAGCCAACAGCATCTCTTTCCAGAACAAATGTGTTTCTGTACTAATACACAGAAAAAATATATTTAGCAAATATAATGATCTTGCTGGCAGATTTTTTATACATAAAATCAGAAAACATTTCCATGAATTAAGTATATTATATCATGACTTCATAGGCCAGAAATAACAGCTTCAGCCTTTTGAGTACAAGAAATTTGCAGGCTACCAATGGAACCCATAGCTAGTTGTCTCCCTAAGTCTCATGATAATGTGGTCAGAAGGCATAATGTAAGTTATTTTCAGGTATTTTCAGTTACTGTAACAGATAAATAATATCAATTTATGAGTAGAAGGATACAGAAAGTAGCTCCAGTAGCATTTGTAAAACTTCCCCTAAATATTGTGTTTTCCTCACCGCATAATATATGTGACATCTCTCAGCAACATATGTGCTGCTGGGGGTGTGAGAATTTTGCATACATAAGTTTTCTCTCAATTATTTAACTGATTCATAGTTTGCTGCCTACATGTAGAAGATAACTAACCAAAATCCTGATGATAGTACATTCACATGTCATCAGATAACTTTATATATAAATACATATTTTATATATTATATATAAAAATATATATTTATATACCTTATATATATATATAACTTTATATATATATATATATATATATATATATGCATGTGTTTCCTCTCTTGTTTTAGGCTTTAATTTTGTCCCTTGATAATTACTGCATGAGCATCTGTCACTAAAAGTTCTGCTCCAGATCACACAGAGCATAATGTGAAAAACTTCCACAATGGAACTGAACAATTTGTATGAGGATTAGTATTCATCTAAATTTTAAAAGTAGTCTTAAACACATTTTGAACAAAACCATCCATAGGATGAGAAAAAGGATTAATGACAAACTTCCCTGAAAACAGCATGGAAAAACATGGTTCATGATATAATTTCATTTTTAAAAGCTAGATTTATGGATGACAACTAACTGAATCAATTACTCCTGTAAATACAGAGAAAATAACTATCTTTCCTACAAGAAGCAGCTGTATTTTTCCAATACCATTAGCATTGAATTAATACTAAAAGAAACAAAAAGATGAAGGGAGTAAGTGCGTTATAGGCATTATTTTTTCCAAATGACATAATTTCACAACACACTCCACACTAAGTATTTATGGTAAAATGATACTTCAGCTTTAACTATGACTTCTGAGCCCTTAGTCATGTTTACAGTAAACTCTTCTCTGTGGAATTGGTAATCACTCTCACAAACAAAAGAAAAAGGTAAAACTCAACATTAATAAAAAGCTTTTAGTTTAAAATCTGATTCATTAAATCTCAGCTCTGTCCTTCACAGATTTCTTTCATGGAGGTGATGGACAGTAAGGACCACTAAAATCAGTTGGTCTGACCTCTGTCAAACATTTACTTAGGAACTGGATTAAAGCACATTTTATAGGAATACATGTAATCATTTCTTGCAGACCTAAAGTTGTGATGAATTTACAGCCTCCTGATAAGCTGATACAATTTTTACCTACCTTCACAGCTAAGAAAAATCATGTGTCATTTTAGGGCTCAAAGTTGTTTTTTCTCCCCTTTATCTTCAGTCCCAGCCGCTGATTGTTTCAATGCCTTTGCCTGAACGCTATTATGTGAACAAAAGCTTAGTTCATGGATCAGATCTTAAAAATAATCCAGCAGTACTCCTCAGTGTCCAAGTTGTAAATTGTATCTTTTGTGACCTGAGTTATTTGTGGCCCCCTATGTACACTCTGCACTTTCCACACTCTTGCTTAAAAGGGACTGTCAAGAGTCAGAAACAGGATTCTAGCCATGGTTTTAGCACTGCTGTGTTCAGAGACAAAATGCCTTTCCAGCTTATTCTTGCATTACCCCTGGAGCATATGCAACCCTCTTACTAAGTGCTACGGCAGAACATGAAACAGGTCAGTAAAGGACACTTGGGTTTTTCTAGTGAATAGTGAGAACAGCTGACCTTCTTTGTATCCAAACACTACACAGCACTTGCTTGAATTAAAGTGCATTTTGCTGGACAGTGTTTTTGTCCCTAATCTCATAATTTACTTTCCCACCCATCTTGGCGGCATCTTTTTTCTATAGTTGAACTACATCTTCTATGGGTCCCTGATAAAAACATCCAATAACATTGGAACAAACTCTTCTAGGACATTTCAAGAGACCCTGTGGATGCTGGATCTATGACTAAATATGAAGTGAATTTCATTAATATCATAATTTCATTAAGGTCTTAATATGCATTCCTGAGTGGAGATTCGCTTTTCACCTCTCCTTTGGCTTTCACTGTATCTTATTTTCATTCCTGTCAGGATTTGTAGATGTTTTCGAAACAATGAAAGAGAAACCCCTTAAAATTAGTGGTGGTTAAACTTCTCCAGAACCTGGAAGAGCCCATTAGTGGCCAATGTGATCAAAATGCAGATGGGTGTACTTTGCCTGTGATACCATGAAGAAATACAAGAATCGGGCGTGACATTTTCACAAACCATCATACATAATGGTGGAGGAAGAGGGTGAAACTATAAGAGCAGCTGAAAACTCAAAGAATAGACAATTCAGTTTGTTGGGATGTTTTGTAAAATCTGCATGAAAAAGTAATGAGAGAGGTAAGGATAGTCACTGAATACAAACAGCAGTACCGACTGCTGTGAGGGTGGGCAGAGCGCTGACAGTGCCTAATTAAGCTGGTAGTTATCCCACAATCCTGTGAGAAAGTCAAAAAGATACAAAGATCATTGTGATTTTTTGGAGCACACTGCTGTTAAGCTTCAGACCCTTGCTATGTCAACATGCATGTTTTACCAATAGCTGTGCAACGATCAGATTTAGATTAATGCTGTTTTCTCAGGATGTTGATTCTTCATGCTGCAGGTCTTACCAGTAATCAGGCAAAATCTCTCAGGAGGTGAAGACTGCAAAGTACTGAACTGAGAAAGGGCACTGAGTTATTCACCAGGCAGAGGAAACAGGTGCATGATGAATGAAGCAAGGAAAAAAAAAGTGAGCAAGGATCTAACCTAACTTGAATGGAATGGTTGGTGGAGTGCTTCTTCAATCTGTTTTGTAATGTGTGGTTTTGGCAGTTCTTGGTATGCACTACATAGGGTAAATCCCTCCTCTCTTTCTAATACTTTGTGCTACACTGATTGACCTGAGGGCAGGATTTAAACATAATGTTGTCCCTGAGGCAGGGACTTTGCAGGAATGTGGAAATTAGCTTTTCCTCCCCTTTTATAGATTTACCACCAACTCAGAAGCCTATGACGCAGTTTCCTCCTCTACCTCTAATGACACAGACGCCTAAAGTTCTTAGCCTGAAAACCTGAATTTACCTCTGCTTCTTTCTCCGTGTAGGATGAATGATTCATTTTGTTCCATGACGCTGCTTCCAAATGCAAAACTGTTACATAAGGCATTCAGGCCTTCTGCTTTTCATTCAGCTTTGGGAATTTCCTGTGCTTTATCACCAAGACCTAGGCAGAGTGAAGTTCAGGATGATTTTGAATCAGGTGACAGCAATCCACATAGAGTATATTTTTTTATATTTGTGCTATTTTTTCTTTATAGTATATTTTCTAGTATTTGATATTCATCCCATTTCAAAATTCAATATATTTAAGCTAAATACTGCTTTATCTTGTCCATGATTGTTTTATATCAACATGACATTTACCGAGTCCCAGTTCAAAAGGACTCCTTTTCAGGAGGAAACTCAGGGATCTGTGTACATCACAAGACCAGCAGTGGGAAGAATATACACAGATTTAACTAATGAATAGGAATGCCCTGCACTGGGAATAGTTTAATCCCCAAAATAACTCAATTAATTATATTTATTCTTGTCTATTTTTCAAAACCAAAAATGTGTATATCTCTCTTAATTGTGAAAGTCTCTTAGTCCTAATTTTTCTCCTGGTTCTCAATATCTTTTGTTTCTGTTTGCAAATTTTGTGCCTGTCTATAGATTCAAAAATAGTTAAATATTCATCCTCTGACCAGGTAGGTCCCACACATGGGCAGCATCAGTTCAACACGTGAGATATGGACTGACCTATATAGAGATGGGTAATGAGGAGATGAGGACTTCTCTTGCTTCCTCACCCAGTTTCTTTTCTGTATGAAAGACTAGGATGCTCCTAACATAATGATTAACCATTCTGAACAAGGTGATTTCCAGTTTATTAGAATTATTTTGACTTTGAAAAGCTGATAATTAGTATGTGCTAAAATGTTATACCTGAGGCTTTCTACTATTAGCTCTGGAACAGAAGAGCCAGAAGTAATGGAACACTTTTAAATTTAGTTTCGGAAGTATCATTAATATGCTTTATGTAAAACTACTATTTCACTTCACAGTAAGCTATTATTGAAACATATTAAAGGTAATCATCACAGTATTCTAGACATCATACTATTCTCTGTCAGTATGTTATTAAATAGCATCATATATATGACAAATGTGTTCTCTAAGCATTTAAATGCTTTGTTTTGTTTGGGAAGGAGGGGAAATGCAGCAAAACAACACTATTGGGCCATATTTTTAGCTGCTGCAAATTAACATAGCTCCACTGGGAGTAGTGCCAGGAATTTAAAATTATTGTTGAACTTTACAGCAGATTCAGCTACTGTGGCACTTCAATTATGTGGAGGGCTGGGGTGTAGGAAATATTTGAAAGAAAGCATAATAGATTATCTGTGGATAAGCTCTGCTTCCATGCCAGGTGAGCTGAATAAAATATTTCAATCTGCAAAATATTGAATGTATGTAACATGTTTCAGTAGTGGCATTATAAATATTCTGTGAAGGAAAAACGGATGGATACAAACCCCTTAACTTTCTAATACAGTAAAATTCCCTACATACAGACCCTGAATTAATAGCTGACACTCCTGTTTTTGTAATCAGTGTGGCAATTCACATATTCTCTAATGAAATCCCTGCTAAATAAGCCATATGGTCATAACACTATGATTTGAAGCAAGTGAAAGAGTATTATTCTGAATCAAAAATCAGATAAGAGGCATAAGATGAAACAGTTAAGTTTTTCTTTTTTCAGATGGCAAAATGAGATAGCAAAACTTGGGTTCTAAAGTTAGGTAATATTAGGAAGAAAACCCATCGTTAAGAGCCATAATGTTTTTTAAACGCTGAGAAGTGAAATACAATATATGTGTAAAAAAGGGAACTTAACTATTCTCACAGTGTGGCTGAATGTTTAATTGTATCAGGACTGGAAAAAGTATTTGGCACCATGGAGGACAGGTCAGTGGAATCATTGTAATCCAATGTGAGGTCCTAAGAATGCTGGGGGAGCAGAGTAGAAAGCACAACTGAAAGTAATCTAATATTGTGTAAATCAATCTTTCTTGGAATGCTGCTTTCAGTTCTGCACAGCTTGTCTTATTAGAGCTATAAACAGGAAGAAGAAGGGTTCAAACCTGGGTCATTGGCACCACAGACACTAGTGGAACTCATCACTACCAGTCATCATTATGGTCAAGGCAAAAAAAAAATCTTACAGTAAATAAATGATGAAAATATCAACAGTTATAATAATAATCAAGGCACATCACATCTCTCATAAACGGGAAGACCGAGTAAGGAATTAGCAGGACCAACAAGGCTTAATTTTAAAAGTTATAAGTGAATTCTCCCAGCTGCTAAGAGTTCATTGGCTGTCTCAGCTGGCTGGACTACCCCTTCTATGTAACCCAGGAACAGGAATTGGGTCATTGGTAACAAAATACAGTTCTGTCTGTGAATCTCAAAATGAAGAAAGTTATTAAAGAAAATGAAACTGAGGTGCCAAAGTAATTCCTTGGTTTGTAAAGGGGAGGACTCTTAGGAAAAACATGTTGAGGGCAATACCCATAAAATAGCCTAGAACTGAACTACTGAGGTCTTAGCAGTACAAGATTAATGGTTGGACTCAATGACCTTTGAGGTCTTTTCCAACATAAATCATTCTATGATTCTATGAAAATCATAATCCTGAAAGAAGGATTAAAGCCTACAGCCCATTACCTGTTTCAGCTGCTGCCAGCCTGGTGAACAAAATTCACTTGTATGAGAAACTCAGGCACTGCTGAACGCTACTGTTTTCATTACTGGATTCCAGTAATGAAACAAAAATGTTTTATATTAATTTCCACCCCTGAAGTATGGTCTTAGGGTTCTGGTTTTAGCCCTTTGGAGAGTAGAAGTGACATGAGGCATTTCCTCATTTAAGATGTAACATTAATGTGCAGCCTCTGTTAGTTTCTTTTAATATGGAATTATTTCTTCCTTGATAAGATTCCATTAATTGGTGAGATAACGAAACATCTATTCCCCAAGAATTGTTATGTAACTTACATTAACTTGTCTTAATAGAATGGGAGTTACCAATGTTAGGAATATTTTATTTCTTTACCGTTTTCAGCTCTTGCACTTTAATTTTACATACTAAATATTCAGTATTGTAAAAAACTTACAACCTCATGCATTTAGTGGTTACGGAGCACATAACTTCGCTGATTTGTTCAGTGAATTCTTGTTTTGTTCTTATTAATTACAAATGTGTATGTAATGATGCACTGGTTTGATATCATTATGTTACACAGGCTATCTAAAGCTATTGCCTAAGGACTGTAATACAATCTGCTGAATCCTGGGCAGATTTACAGAGTGCTCTACATTATCCTGTAGTTCATGCATCACTTAATGTTTTCCTCTCCTAATTAGAGACCAGCCAACTGCACTATTTATAATTACTTAATATGATGAGCATTTATGTAAAGAGGGGTTAAATAAAGAGAGATTTAGCAAAAAGCACAGAGAACAGACTAAATATTTAATTAGCAAAGCAATAAGCTTCAGGATACTAGGATCTTTGAAATGTGTTTTCTATTAGTTTGTTCTTTAGAAATCACTTTCTCCAAGTGGAAAACACACTGACATAGTCATAAAACCCCGTTTAAGTCTTATTTAGAAAACAGTGATACAAAATCTTGATCTGAATGAATTTACTGATGCAGGTAATGTTATTAAAGGCACATATTATGTGCCTCTTAAGAAACAGGAGTAATCATTCCATATTAAAAGCTAAATTCTGTTAAAATACAGGACTATTGGGGGGGGGCGGATCTTAGTGGCATATATACTCTTCGGATTTCTTTACATCAATTTTTATGAAGGTAATTCGGTTATTTATTCATACTAAAATTTAGAGGAAAAAACCTTCAAAAAACACATTTAGCACCATGAGATCAGATGTGGTCCTGCTACTTTCCTGTGAAACAAAACTTCTAACCCAGTCCAGATCAGAGTTGAACACTTCAGCTTTCTCTGATTTATATCTTTTTCTTGCCTGCAATAGATTTCATATTGCAGGGACTAGAGCAACTCACATTGTCTCAAAAAGCCCAATTGCTTGAATCATTTTTCCTCTAGCAAATTTGGACTAAACTGTTAATTTTACAATTATGCAGGTAGTTGCTTCCTTGCTCTTTGATGCAGTCTTATCTGGATGGTGCAGGTTTAAAAAAAAAAAAAAAACAAAAAAAAGGTGCTTAAATGCAGTGTTTCCCCTAACCAAAATCATACTGACAGGGTTAGGGGAAACATAGCTTAGGGTGCAGCTGCTTGTGATGTTATGCCAACAGATCAGAGCTGAGAATCTGTGAGTAATTTAGAGAAGGGATCTTCTGTAGTCCTGATCAGCTGAAGTCAGCTCAACACATCTTACCACAGTCCTAGCAAAGGATAAGCTTTCTGTTCTGTTTTCATAATATTTCTAACTTTTCTGAGCTCATCATGTCTCCAAAGTAAACCAGAGAATGAAAAATGTTTTGCATAAAATCTGATCTGGTAGTATCTTAGGAGGGACAGAATATGATTTACATTCAAAGGCAGAAATATAGCATATAAACAAACTTATGAAATTTTAAATTCTAGCAAAAGTAAGATGAAGATGTTTTGGAAAAGCCAAGGCAACAAACATAAAGCACTTCAAAACAGCTAAGCAATAAAAAGCATAGCTGATCATTTGTCAGAACCTTTTTGGAGTGCTTTCAAACACCCCTCCAACATTGCCCAACCTATACCATTTACAAAAACCCAAATGTATAGAAATATACAACCATGAAACTGCTCTCTTCTATATGGCTAATCTGTGCTACAGCTTTCCAGAGATGAGAGAGACGGGACTTATGGGAAGTGCCTCTAGATGAAAGAACCTCAGGTTTCTGCAGTCTCTCTCTTTATGTTGAGCCAGTATACTCCCATTTGCTTCCCAAAGGGATACTGTACACTGAGACATAAACATATAGTGCATGTATACATATACATATAAACTCATAGTACATATCATAGTACAATTGAACCCTGCTTACATATGAATTGGTTATCAATGGTGCAAAGGAGCAGCAGAGGAGGAAACCTTTATTCAGCAAAGGCAGGAATACTCTAGAAGCAGAAATGCAGTTGTAGCAGCATATGCAGTGTATTTACTTAGAAAAAAATGGATAGATAGATCTCTAGAGACAAGAGATAAAGCTTAAGCAGTAGTGGGCAGACTGTGTGACTTCATGTGTTTCAACTTCAAAGACAAAGTTATGGTTCCATCTAATCAACATACTTCCTAGTATAATCCAGTCCAATCTCTGTTGAATGTATCTAGACTACCAATGCATGCCACTGTGGAAAACATTCATATACTCTGGCCTAATTTAGTGTACTGGAACAGTGGGTTTCTTTCAAACTTTCTAATGCACATTAGGTTAAATAAACATACAAAATCTTCAGTTACTTGCTACCAACACAGTTCTGTTGCAAAATAAAATCAAGGGGCAAAGCCAAAATTACTTGGATTATGTCAGTGCTGTGGACTGATGAGGGCTGTTGGAAGGACACATGGCAGGAAGGACACAAGGGAGTCTCACACTCAGGCTGCAAGTTTCCAGATGTCTCAGCAGCTGGGCTTTCAAGAAGTATTGATGGCCTGAAAAAAAGTTCCAGCACACACTGGCTGGGACAGGTAGTGCTGCTGGAATTCACAGAAGTATGCTTTCAAAATAAAGGTTTGTATTTGTGAGATTTAGAATAATGTTGTATCAACAATAATTAAGGGAAGGAACAGAAGCTCTGAATTTTATTTTGTTCTTCTCCTCAACAATTTGGGTTCTTATGGATGCTTTAACTTGTATTTGCCATTCTATAGTATATGTATTGTACAGATGCTATAAAAGACTAGTTAAAGTCGTTGTATAAAGGAAAACTTGTACAAGATAGGCCATCTTTGGGCTAATTGCTACTCCCATTTCTATACCATACAAGACTGTAATGTTTTACAAGGGTAACTAAGATCAACATGCAGCTTCTTTGCTTCGTGCTGCAGGAAATTCTCATGTTAGAAAACTAATGGTTTATTTCATATATTGTAAATATCGCAGTGATCATATGAATACTTCCTTTGACACAAAGGGTTTTTCTTAATGAAGGAAGATCTGTTTGGTACGTTAGTTTTGTCATCCAAATTGATCTCCTGTGAAACATTATGCACCTTCCTGAACATGCTGAGAAATGTTCTGCCAGGCTATTATTTTAAAAACATAGTGTCCTTTCTGAAAAGCACATTTCTTTCTTAAGAAGACAAACAATGGAAGTTTAAAGTTATCCTAAAGGTAAAATAAGCGCAAAGCTGTTCAGAGTCATCCAATCATTTGTCCTGGAAAAAGAATACTGATAGGTTGAGCTAATCAGAGAGTTTGATTGACTGATCACTGGCTATCGTGTTATGGGACTCTGTTGACTGTCCAGAACTTATTGATCCCTTCTGTCTCTGCTGTATTACTGTAGCTGTCAAAGAACATCAGGAGCTCTGCTGCAGTTCTAACTGGAAACAGCAAATATTTCTGAAATTCTGATTAGTATCTTTAAATCTAAGCCCTTCCTCAAGCTGACAAAAAAATTTGTAAGTCTAGTAAACTGCTTGGAAAAAAGTCTCTTTGGTTTCCCAAAGAACCACCAGAAAGTCATGTTGTGACTGTGCCTGTGTGTCTGTGAAATAACAACAGATGAAAAAAAAATCTTCCTTTCGCGTTTTTTTGTTTGTTTGGTTGGTTGGTTTTGTTTTGTTTTCCCTCCTAATCCTGCCAGCTGTGCAGTCTTGGTTATACATTTGTACTAAATGGAATAGCCTTTGTAATTTATATTTAAATGTGATCTATCCAGCAATATTTTGCCTAAAAGAAAGCGTCTATTATCAGCAATTATTGTTATACTGTATCGCTCCCCTGGTGATTTGCAATCAAGAATTTCAATGTCAGCTTGTGTTTCGCCTTTACTTCCAAAACCCTTCATTTGCTAGCAGTCCCTGACTGCCACAAATGTTTCTCCTGTCCTGCTGCAGGAAGATGTTACAGCTTTACATCCTTTTCTTCATGAACTACAGTAAGTTCAGCTTTTATAAGTAGTCTCTTCAATTTATTGAAGTGGCAACCAGTCAAGTGCTGTACAAGTCATGAAGCACTTAAAATTTGTGAGAAAGGCCTCATTGTGGTCAATGGCAGGATTAGGGAAAGAAATAACTAACCTGATTAGAGCCAAAAAGAACTCCCTAAAAAGCTCCTGCACCCTCGGAGAAACCAGATGGTTCAGGACTTACACAGTATATGGATGTGTTTCTATCTGAATGTTAGAGAATTTATAGAGCTGCTAGAACAAATCCTGCACTCACCAGAGCATAAATCTGCAATAATTCCATTAGCCTTTGTGGATATATGTCACTGCCAGGGAAATCAGAATGACTCTTTGTTTTCCCTGCTTTATGTGATGAATAACATGATCATCATAAATAGAGTGTCAAAAAAACCCAAGTATTGCATCACAGGGATGAGATTAGATTTCCTTTAATGTTGTTGGGCAGCAATTCAGACAAATAGATGCTCCTGATGAATACACACTCTAATGTCCAGCTCCTGCTCTTAACACAGCAATTTTATTTTTTTTTTTCACACTTCAATCAGAATAAAAAGAAACCCTGGTCATTTGCTGTCTGCTTTTCTTAGGTTTGTCCTAGGCAGTTTTTAAATGATATCTTAGAAAGTGTGGAGAAAAATAAAGAATTTAGGTTGAGGTTTTTAATTTCCTTTAGCTAGACATTAGATTTTTGTGAGACTAAACTGTTGCAACCTGAAGATTTATCTTCAGGTCTTAAGTTTAAACAAAAGCAAAATCATAACAAAAATTTGGACAGTATATTAACTCTTGTTCCTCCTTGTCCCTATTCTGGATAGCAAGTGTTTTTTTAAGGGAAAAAATTAGTATTTTATATATGTGAACTCTAGATGCCCTGGTATTAAATGCAAATTAGCCTTGTACTGGGCACTGTTTACAGTGGAAGTACAGGTTTATTCAACTATGATTTGTTCACTGGAAGGCTGAACTCAGGTATGAAGGTCACAAAGAGTCTCCAAGCAGGGAGCAGCTTGATGTATCCACGTCTAGAAAAGGAGCTGTGAAAGGATTCAGCAAGACAAGGGGTGGGCAGCATCAGGCCCAAGTTTCTATCTGCACTACCTAGGTTCATGGGTCTCCAGTTTCTGAGCCTAGGAGCAAAGCAGGTCAACTGAGACGGTGTACTGAAAACAGTACTTCGGTTTACAGCCTGAAGCAGGTCACAGACCTATTTGGTGCTCAGTCTCATTGTGCTGCTTTTGGAGCTTTATGACCTGGTTCAGGGACAAGCAAGGAAGTAAGGAAGGATGCACCTACCAGCTATTTTTTTTCCTCAATTAAATTAGAACATCACAAAATGTGTAAAAGTTGTTGTTACTACAAAATTAATCTTATCTCTGGCTTTGTGTCTGAATGTGCAGGAACTATGAATCATTAAAAATCAGTTCATAAGCCACGGTAAACTCTTATTTACCTAATAGGGAATAATTCTGATTGATCCCTTCAAATAAATGCTTCCAGGGTTAATGATATCTTTCCATAAATAATATTCCTAGCAACCATAATGAAACCAGAAACTAGTCATGGTAAGAGGCATGTAAAAATATTGTGGATGATACCTGTGGATGATATCTACCATCGGCCAGGCATTTGCAGGGCAAATACAGATTTATAGCACCGTGTTAGCACAGTGTGAAGCACGAAAAGGTGTTACACATTGTGGAAGAGGCAGTTCCATGGTTGCCATCCATTTCAGAAAAATCAGGAGCTGGAAAGGAGATACATTGCAGGCAGTGATGGTTTACTGAGAGATGATGACATGTATTCTGAAAGGCAGACTTCTGCCATGGCAGAGCTGGGGATGGGAATGTCACAGCACCTAAAGGAGGAAAAATGTCTCCAGATCTCACACTGCACTGATCTCATGAGAAAGGGGATAGAGGTTCTCATTTCTGCCAGGCCAGTCTACTGGTTATTGCCATAGATGACAGGTTCCAATGGAAATCTTCTATGGTTTCTAATCTAAAGCATATTTCTAAAAGTATATGGCTTGTTGCTGTTACTGCCAACCATTTTTGTTGATGTCAAGCAAGGCACTAGAGTCAAAGGTTCATCTCCCTGATCTAACATCCCTTTCTGTACTTAGTATTACGAGACAAAGTGAGACTGCTTTTATATCCCATATCAGGCTGACGTAAAACTAAGTGCTATTTGTGGCATACATAATTTTTTTCATAATAAGAGATTCACACCTTTATTTTTGAAATACTAAGGAACCTCATATTTTTACAGTATTCATAAACAAATTAAAATAAAAGCAGTAAAAATCTGGATGGTACAAAATTCATACCTTTATGAAGTTCAGAATTGCCATGTACTTCTAGTTTTTACTAAACATGACTGATGACTTAATGTGCTGATTTATGTTTCAGATAATCTGACACTCCAATAACATAATACAAAATTTGTATTTTGAAGTGTAAGATCTTAATTATTCTAATCCTCTTCAAAAGTATTTAAAAATACAATACCTTTATCCAGGAGTTTGTGTGTCCCTTAGCAGCAAAAAATGGACACAATGAGGGGTGTGCCAGCCAGAGTCTGCAAGGAATTGATATTAGCAGAAATCTCTGTTCAAAATAACAGTTATTTCTTTGTTTAGCTGAATTCATTTTCACACTTGAAAAGAATTCAGAGCAATATTGTGAATGAAAAATAGATATGTTTATGAAGCAAAAATGGAAGAGATTTTCAGGCTAATCCTAGTGATTATATTATGTATTCAAAATTGGAGTCTTCTCATGTCAAAAATCCACACATATTAAACACATTTTGAGCACTTCTGTTGTACTGAATTTCCGAGGGGGAAATCTTCCTTAAGGTGAATAAACATAGTACAGAGCTATAAGTGTATGCACAAGAGGATTACAAACCAGATAACTTATTTTGAATAGGACAAGGATCTCACATTTTGCACACCTTTTGTCTCTTAGCAAGTTATTGAAGGCTATTCTATTTGTTAGGCAAACATTGCAAAATTCAGAAAACATATTTTAGAGGAGTTGCCTGGATTAAATGTAAGGTTTCAAAACACCTGAACATGCCTTCAGATATTTCTTTCTTAGCTACTTGAATGTGTTATCTGACATACTGCTTTTGGATTTTCATCTAGAGAAATGTTCTTCAGTAATCCTAAGTAGTAAGGTGACGGAAATGTGCTCAGCTATTGGAGTTATATTTGCATGCCTTGAAAAACTGACTGCCATTTTGCATCTCTGTATGAAGAGCCCAAATTCTGTTCTGATGCACACTTCTGCAAATTGATCTAAGATGAATCATGATGATGGTGCTGCAAACAGGATTCACTTTCTATAAGAAGATCAGTCTGAAATGGTAACCCAGCTCAGCAAATCCATTTCCCTGTGCTAATGGGCACCTGTGGAATCTTGAATGGCCTAAACGCCTGCTTCCTACTATAATAGTCCCCAAGTTTTATTTGGGACAAACAACAAGTACAACAAATAATTTTTTAAAAATCTATGATGACCTACAGAAATTAAGCAGGATGAATAAAAGATATTGCTAATACTGTAGATTCCAATATAGTAGGATTTTTTTATTTTTAATTTGCATAAGGTACCTAGGACAAAGACCGTGCCCTTCAATGTAGAAGAACACAACAAAACAAGCAAAACACCCTGTAACAGTTCCACTTGGATTAGGGGAGAAGTTCTTCCTGGTCCTAAATCTGGCTATAAGTTTAATTATAAGCTTACTTCTAATGGCACCAGGAGCATTTCAGCACTGTGCCTTTGCATCCTGTCTAGACATGTGGCCTATTTCCAGTTGGCTGATCATTAGAGAAACAGAAAAAAAGAAAAAAAGTTAAGAAACAGAAAAAAAATTAACAACAACAACAACAACAAAACAAAACAAAACAAAAAAAAAACCCCAAAAAAACCAAAACAAAAAAAACCCCAATGAAGTAATTTATACATCAAGAGAGAAAAAGAAAAAAAATAATCTCTTAGCCCAAAGGCAGCCAGTGAATGCCTTGAAGCAGAGAATTAATATAATATATTTCACAAGCAAGCAGTGATCCAATTTCCTTTCAAAACTTCTTGGAGACTGGGACCCAAAGATTTATGTCTGTCCAACCTTGTGTTTGGTATTTGAAGGCATAGCCATCAAAACAGTTTTTTGCAAGTGTAACTTCTCACTCTGGAAAAAAAAGAGAGGCTTTTATCTCTGTAGAATAAATTTAAAAATACTGATCTAAAGCAACATTTCAAAGCCTGAAGTCAGCAAAATAAGTACTCCATGCCCAGAACCTACTGGTAGCTGCTCATCTTGGAAATATAGGTGAAGAGCAGATGTGCATGTAATGAAACTGTGAGTAAAGGTTTCACGGTAGCATACAGAGTGGCCTGTGAAAACCTTGAACAAAAGGTCCATGCTGTTCTGTTTCCAAATCACATACTAAGGTTCATTGTTTGGACATGTTATTACTCAGAAGACCAGAGCACAAGAACCTGTATTAGTAGGATTGGGTACTTGACTGGATTTCTGGAAAGTTTCATTTCATGTTCTAGGCACAGCACTTAAATTCTGTCACAAGAGGCCTCTTACATAAGTAGAAAGAAATTAAGTTGTGGTGAAGGCAGTGGGGATCATAAGAATATAAATATTTGGGGATATAAGAGTTCTGGTTTATTTCTGTAGCATCCTAAGCTCATTTTTCCTGATATATCTACTTTGCTTTTATCAAGTTATACATTCCTATTTCATTATGTAGACTAATCAAATATAAAATCTATGGAAGATCAACATATTGCCCTCATCTAGACTATTTTATTTTTATATGTATTTATATTTGTATGTATATTATACTAAGTATGTGTCTCTGTGTGTGCATTTCTGAACAAAAAGAAAATAACTAATTGTTTTTATTTCTTCTAACTTGGGAAGAAGATATGCATTATTTTTATTAGAGGTAAACTTGTTCCCAAGAATATTGTTTGTGTTGCAGTAGTGCTAAAATTCCAGCTGGAGATGGATTCCATGCCTATTTGGCATGCTCTGTACACATCTATCCATAACAAAAAGTGTGCCTGATCCCAAAACCTTACCATCTGCACAGTTAATGGGAGATAACAGTGGATACAATAGGTCGTAGCAGAATGAAGAAACAGAGACACAGTTCACTCAGGCATAACAGGCATCAACCTGAAATGAGCCAAAGACTGATCTTACAGTGCTTATTCAAAGCAAAGGGTTCTGTTATCTACGTGCACCCCTGTTTTGCACTGTGTAGAAAGAAAACCCTTCAGAAAGGTCATTCCCCTTTCTGGCCACCATTTGTTGCCAGTGATTTCAATGACAAAAGAAAGACTATTACTAATTTAGTACATACATATTACAAAGAAAGGGTTTACACTGATGCACATGATCATGATCATTAAAAGGAAATAAAATGGAGTCTTCTTGTACAAATAATATTTTAGATTTCAAAACATGGTAATGAAAATGGCAATAGAAAAGCAAAGTTTTTCTAAAGGAAAGAGAATGTACAGTCAGATTTACAAGCAAATTAATACGAGTTCGCTTCCGCTAGATAGGAGTAGATAATACAGGAAAATGGTAATTTTCTTTATGTATACAATTAATACCATCAATTTGAATACTGCTCAGATTGTTTCTAGCTAAAAGTCCCATTCAGTGCCTAAGACGTGTCAGAGACTTTGGTACATTTTTATTTAATTCCTTTTAATGGCAGATATTCTTGCATCAAACCAATTTCTAGCAGATGATTTTTACACTACCAAAATCACAATAACTGAGCAGAAGTGGTCCCTCAGGTTGCATTTTGGAAGCAGTTTGGCAGTTGCCAACCCATAGAAAGTTGCATAAATAAATATGTCTTATGATAGAAATTCTTTCTTGGTAGGAAAAAATAATTTGTTATAATTTACAAGCTAACTCACACTTTCAATTTTTAATATATTGCATTCTTGAAAAACTAAAAAGAATAAAATTGTAACTTCTAAAAAAATATATCTTCTTCAATATTGTAAATAAAAAAAATCCTTCTCCAAATATATATAAGATTTTTCCTGTGCATTTAATACATAGCTAGTGACTCATGAATTATAGCTCCTATGTACCAAATCACATAGCTGACATCCCACAGAGTGAGAAAATGCCTTCCCTCTCCTCTGAACAACCTTTTCACAGGGCTTCCTGATGAAAGAAAAGTAAAAGGTTTCATAAATGGTGGTTTTGGGGGTAGATTTGCATTGAATTCTTGATTTCCTGATTTCACACACCATAATGAACCACAGATTTCTCTAGCATTAGTACCACAGGAGCTGAGGTTGGGTTCCTGATGCTCCCCTTGTCCTCTTTAGGCTGTCTTGCTGCTCAGACTGCTTCTTCTTCTGATAGTCCCAAACCATTGAGTCCCACCAGGAACAGATGTCATGGAAATATACTTGGAGCAGTGATGAGGATATAGTAGAATGAATATGCTGTCAAACTGCGTATGTCTTTTATGTATTAATTGTGGGAAAATATAGCTACATATTGCAGCTATATGATAAAATAGTTTATCATCCAGACCTCAGCTTATAAGGATATGAAGCAAATTCAGAACATCACGTAACCAGAAATCCAATGCTCGGATTGCATAATAACTCAGAGTGGTGCAGGGGGTAGTTTAGGTCCATACGTGGGTGAGGTTTGTCTGAGGACATACATGCAGTTACAGAAAGACACTGCTTTCTGGCTATATTTTGAAGTTGTAAACAACCTTTTCCAAAATATATAGTTTTGCATATGTATTTAGGAAAGGAAGACATGTGCCATTCATTTGATAAAAAGATGGACTAATTATCAGGCAGCCAGATGGCAAAACACAAACCATAATTCACAGGCAATCATTCAGCACAGATCAACACCTCCCGTATGGCTCCCACACCCCAACACCAGTTAAAAACACAGAGCTGCAGAAATGAAATGCTGCAAGGATCTCAAAAAAACATCTTATCTATCTTCTTGCATCCAGCAGGGAAATTTTTGGTCAGTGCAATACAATTTTATTCCACAGAAAGTCTTTATTGACAAAAGGCTTCACTACTTAAAATTTCCTACATACACAAAACAGACAACAACAACATATCTTCCTAAACCCCAGAGCAAAACCTTGACAAATTCACTGAAACCTAAACCACAAAAACCTCAGATGACAGAATAACCACAACACATCCTGACTGCTGCAAACATGTGTTTCTTTAATGTGGTTACAAGTAGAGCATGCACTAGGAATCTTTTTATTGCACATGGGATCGTTCACATACAAACTGAGCAAACCAAAAAATACATTTCTATACATGTGCAAAAACCCCAGCATCTGACAAACTGTAATATAAGCTTTGCTGTAATGGGCTCACAGAAAGCAATATGATGGACAAGTTTTAAGAACCTGAATAGAATATGAACAGCATTCACCACATCTCAGAGCCAAGAAAAGCACTGATGAATCTGCGCGGGCAGGGACGCAGCTGCTGTGGGCTGCGTGTACAACAATGTGGGTGCTCCTGCCCTGCCACAAAACATAAACCATGAGCTGTCCTGGGCACTGGCAGCAAGGAAGGGGACCTAAAACCTATTAACACTTTTAACTTTATCTTAATAAAAATTCATGGACTGTAATTCCTATGCTCACTCTGGATTCAGATACATGTAAGTCAGGGGTCTTCTTTGTGCAGCTCTTGATTTGAACCTGAGAAATGTTGCTGTGGCACCCTATGGTCTGGAGATGAGTTTTGGGTTTGTCTTTGTGCCACAGTGCTGGGTGTACAACACATCACCTGCTGACTGCTGAGGACAAATGGCATCTTACTGTGGTTTTTAATTAATTCCAGATTTCTGCACTAGGTTCTCTAAGAAAAAAAGAGATGGTAAAAGTCTCATTATACATTTACAATTGTCAGCAGAGAATATATTTGGGGTTGTCTTCTCTGTGCTCAGAACAATAAATAAGAAGTAAGAATGTATGTACTTAATTAGTGCCATTTCTGCACAAAACTCCTAATTAACATTCATGGTAGTCTGCTTTAAAGAACTGCTCTTTCTATTTCTACATTTACTGGTTGGTTGGGTTGAGTTTTTTCCCTCCCTGAATAAGAGAAAACAGGACAGGAATATTGAGTTTCTTTCCCTTGAAAAAGTTACTGATGAACACTGACCAGAGCCACTTCTGCGCTGGCACTGGTGGCAGACCAAAGGTCCATCTCTCAAATACTGTCCTCACATGTGAACTGAGGGTGACCAAGTCTGCTCTAAAGATGCCACAGCTCAGCCTTTTGAAACCTCAACAATCATGGGAGATGTGAAGCCAGAAGGAGAGTGGTAAGCACTGGGAGGTATCCTTGACTGCAGATGACATCTGCCTGGTTCTACAAGCTACTGCATTTTGCCTGTCACCTTCAGGACCAAATCCAGTGCAGTTGCCTGGTCAAATGCCAGGATGCCCAATCAAATGCTACATACAGTAAAAAATTGCAACTAGATCTTTACCAGGAAAAGTTTATGAGGGAAGGGAAAGCTTTTAATTTTTGAGGTTTAGCATTCATGTATTTGCACAACTCCTGTGGCTACCTGTGTATGCTAGGGTTTTTTTTTTTCTGTTTGGTGCTTTAAAATTTAATTTTCCATATGCATTGCAAATGTAATAGGCATATACCTTTTATTTATATTTACATTTACAAACTGACATGTTTGAAATATTTTAGGATGCAAATACATAATGGAAAAGCAAAGTATATCAAAGAACCAACAACGTAAAATGTGAGAAGTACATTTTTGCATGCATATATAGTGTAAACAGCAAATTTAACTGTATTTTCTACAATAAGTATTGAACAGCTAATAGCAGATTTTCTTACATTAACCTGGCTACCTGAAATTTAACACTGTGAAACAATAAGGGTAGAAATGTCATTTATTCAGCTGATATACAGCTATCGTTCATATTCAGATTTTGCTGGAATGCTAATTGGAAATTTGAATGTCAGGCTCTCGTTAATAGACTAGTCCCTGAGGGGTACCTGCATAACAATACATTCCCTCCTCCTCTATTCCTCCCGCTGGAGATGACCTCTGTCTGAGTTCTGCTCTTCCCAGAATACTTCAGATGCTTAGGGAAAGGCTGCTCTAAGTCAAGAAACCTGGGAGAAACAAAAGTGGCTTTGCTGAATGTGAAAATGCTCAGGAAGCTTGTGAAGTGGGTGCTATGTACTTAGTTTCCCTGGAGTTTCATTTTCACAAGATTACAAAACAGTACATTTCAAATAACAGACTAGACAGGCTGTGTTTCACTGACTGCACAGATTCCCTGCTCAGATGTTCCCAATAGCTCTACTTTCTAAATGGGAAGGATTTAACTGTTCCCACCATGAACAGTCACTGCCTACTTCTACACATGCTAAATCTTTCTGGGGATTTATATTCTTTGTTCCAATATTTACATAGTGCTTGACATCTGCAAAGTAATTTCATAATCTTAAGAAATTTATTCAGACAACCATACACTTCCAGGCACTTTTTTTCTACAAGAAGCCCTGCAGTGGGTCAAAGGGTGTTGTTGGTTTTGGTGTTTTTCAGAATAAGGTGCACCACTCCATGTAGCAACTTCATCAGAATCATGTAGTCAAATGACCTAAATACTCCAGGATGAGGGTGGTTTCTCCTGGAATTCAATAACTGCCTCAGAAGTCTTTGATTTATATCTGAGCCAACTCTATATTTGGAGTACAAATTAAAAATATCTGCAGTCTTTGTAAATTCTAACTATTGTAACTGTGGAAGATATTTTAAATTATTGAAACAAAAGGCTTCTCCTTCTTCTGAGCAAGATTCTGCTCTCACTAGAAAAGAAAGCCAGAACACAAACAAAAATATGTCCCTTGGAGCTGACCATTTTGCTGAAAATAAAATACAAAATGCATTCCACAGCAGTCCTCTGTAGGGCCGTTAGCAAGAACTGCTTTTGTAAAATATTTTTTATGTATTTACCCCAGATTAAATCTGATCTGCATTGTGACATTATCTTGATAAAGTGAAGTATCCTAAAAGGTTAAGACAAACATGACTTGAAGACAGGAGTCCTTTTTTCCAGACCCACCATATTCACATGAATTTTAAGCTACAAGCACATGGGATGTGTGCTACAATCAGTCATGGCCACAGTGGAGCAAGAGAGGCACCAGATGGTGACAGATGTGAGGGCCACCACCTCAGGGTGCTCCGCAGGTCCAGGGCAGGCTCTGCAAGAAGCATCTGGCAGCTGAGATGAACAAAGAGCGCAGTGAGACCAGGGGAGAAAGAGCTCCAGAGAAAACAGTACTGGGGGGGAATAAAGCAAACATGTCTGGCCTAGCAAAATATCGTGCTCTTTGCTGAATACAATAAACAGCTTTGTGCATGGCCCTAAAAGGCCTATGTATAACCAGTGCTTGGTTAATTTATCTCATTAAAATAATTTAATCTGGGGAGGGAGAATAATCTGTGAACATTTCCTGCATCTGAAATTCACTTGTACGAACAAAACCTCTAGTATTGCTTTTCATACAATTTCACTTACCTCTGTTTCATACTACCCTATTCCCAGTTATTTCAGCCAACATTTTGCAACATGACACTCAAGGCCAGAGTGGGTCACTTTTAAGAAACTTTAAGCATCATGATCTTGGAGGGGATTTTTCATCTTGTGGGATAATTTTTTTTACTGGGTATATTCAGAGCATAGTTTTTATACACCTTTTAAGTGTTGTGTATAAGGGGCCACAGGCAGTCTTTGTGGAAATGAAAGTTTGAAATCACTATGCTGAAAATTTCAGGTATTTGTGAGATTCCCTATTTATAGACTGACCAGATCTACAACTCTACTGGCAAAAAGGATAGTTCTCTGGATATTATGTGTTGTTCCTATTTATGCTTCCCCTTCTCACAAAAACAGGCATTGCATTTTGCCTTTTGTCTAACATGTAGGTGACTGCTCTACAACTTTGAGGTTTCTCTTTCAGTTTCTCAGTCTGCACTATTTGAAATTCAACAAAGATTAGATTCTGTGTATTTGAGTTGGATGATGATTTTATTGTAATCTTGACTAAAGGTCTCTAAGATAAAATTCTAACCTCTGTAATGATTCTAGCACTCATAGAGAAACACAATGTATAATGTGCATTTTTGTAAGGGAACCTCTTTTGTTTAACATTTTGCATTAACGACATGATCCCCTGTAAAAATAAAAAGTCTGCCCAGAAAAGCTGAATAGTGTGACTCCACTAGCATGATCCCTCCCTCTATCAGTACTGTGTCCTGCTGCTCTTCATTCCCCAACCTAGGCTGTGTGCCACAGGGTGGTGGTCATTCTGCTAAAAAATGGCTTCTGTGATGCTCAAATGAGGTTAAAATGTGGGGAATGTGTATAAATCCACCACAGCCAGCTGTAATGAAGACCATTACAAACACCATGCTCCTCCCAATTGCACATACATTTATAAGACTCCCCCAGGCACTGCATGACATTGTGAGGACACAGTGACTGAAATAATGAGTAGGCACCATGCAGTAACACGTCGTTTTATTGCAGGAACCTGTGTATGGTAGGCATGGTGCCACACAAATATTGTTAAAATCAGATGGTAAAAAACACACTGCAGTTTTTACCCTGATGAAATTGTTGGAGTGATCATTAAAATGGTAGCCTGGTCTTCCTGAAACAAACACACTTTCCCCAAAGCACTTTTAGAGTTCTGTATATCAGTTCCGGAGTGGAAACACTTGTATACACTGATGTATAAATGTAATTCCATGGTGTAGAGAACGGAGCTCAATTGCCTACGAAACTCCAATCAAAACAAGTGTTCCCACAATCCCTTTGCTGTTCCAGAATTCAGCAAACCTTCACTCAGTTCCTGTCTCTACTGTACCATTGCAGTATCATCCATGTGGGTAAAAGCCTAATCTAGTTGCTGTTACTGGCAAAATTCCAACTGACCTGCATAGAAACAGATTTTAATTCTTAATCTTCATGTTCCTCATCTGGTAAATAAAGAAGATATTTAATTTCTCCAAGTACATCTGTTTATTTAGACTATATAACCCCTTTGGACAAAGACTTTTGTTAATTTGTGCTGTTCTTTAAAATTAATGTCAGTAATAATCTGTGTCATCCCCAAGTCAAGTAAAATCAAGGAGAGCTCAAACATCAATACTGTAAGTTTCTAAAAATCAAGCATGCCCACCAATGGGTAGAAAAGTACAGCTGACAATTTGCTAGTCAGCACTATACCAGCTGCCTGCTGGTATAAAGAATAGAGACATTTTCCTGCAGTTCACTGGAAACTTAGAGCAGCTTATCTGCCCCAAGCACATCGAACAATTAGATCTTTCTCTATACTCTTACAAAAAGTGGGATTATTGCAGCATAGCAGATGGTTTATAAAATAGCCCATTCTACTGAGCTAGGTTAATATGGTTCAGAATATTAAACTTCGATATTATCTAGCACAGTATCTACCTCAGTCTCATCTGAGATCTCTCTGGGTTACAGTGATATAAATAATACTTAAATAATTGCTGTGGGAATTAACTGATATTTAGCAATTTCAATTTTATTACAGCACTTGCCCTTTTAAAGCCAAAGATGAAGTGATAGATTCCATAGGAACATTTGACACTTTGAAAACTCAGCTGTAGTTAATGGTAACAGAAAGATCTATAGAGACAAAAAAGTAATGAAATCTCAGCAAGTTTACAATAAAAAAATTAATTTGTAACTATAGTACAAACTGAAAGAGTTTGTTTTACTTGGTCTCTGTGTTCAGCAAAAGTTTTAAATATGTAAATACTGAAAGCATTCTCTTCTTGTCCAAAACTGCTGAAGTTTAAAATGTTATTTGTAGCTCTCCCTTCAGTGAGCCCGTCCATTCTACTGGGGAGATCACGTATTTTTGCAGTCTAGTAATATCTTCTTCCAGTGTGATAGATTTTGTCTTACACTGCAGTATAGAGTGAATAATTTTCCATTATAAGTAGGACTGCTTTCTCACTTCAGGGGGAAAAAAAAACCAACTGCATTTTCATCCCACCAGCATTTAATTCACTTTGGGGTCTATTTTTCATTCTAGTTAGTTGTGCAATTCATGCCCATCTGTTTCTCTGCAAGCCAAGTGATAGTTCTTATTTTTGAAATGTTTTCTTCCTTTTGTATATGGCAATAAATCTTAGAGTAATATTTTGATGACCATTTGACTATTTCCACTTGTTACAGCAGACATTTCATAAAAGAGCACTAAAGAGCTCCCTCAACATCCACAAGGATCACAGTAAATGCAGAAATTTTCTTCTGTCACAGTAGAAATTAAAGCAGGAGTGCTAGGTTTATGCTATGCATTCACAGCCAAAGGGATGTTCTAGTTTCTAAATGCAAATCCTTTAATATGGTCTCTCAGCTCTAAAAGAAGGTAAAAGGATAAGGAACAGAAAAATCATCCCTTAAATTTACATGCCAGAGTTCTCTCAGATCATGAATAGACATCAGGAAGTAAAATACACAAAGAATGGAAATAAATACTAAAGGAAAAGGGAGAATCATTTATTCAGCAGTAAAATAGTGAAATTATCCTTGGTGTTCACTTATAATGGAAAATTAGATTCTTTAGTTTCAGGTGAAAATATGAATGTAACTTGAAAAGTTGTAGAACACCTTTATTAGCATATATTATACTGTTCTGTCATAACTTGTCCTAGCTCTCACCCACACCACAGGAAAAGACTTCTTCACGTCTTCCCAACCTTAGAAGCACTTCTTAGCTTGGGTTCCAGATGCTGTGCAACAGCAAGATCTCCTTTTTTTCCTTCCCATGTGTGTAAGACCAGAGCAGCTACCAGAATCAGATGTTTGTGATGATTTTTCCTGTACTGTATTCAAGGGGAAGAAGAGCACAGTGTGTCAGAGACCAACCACCTCCAAGGGATGCTCCTGGAAGAAGATTTTCCAGTACACTTTACTCTGAGCAACCCCTGAAGACACAGCTTAGTCTTTGGCTTTTGTGGTTCCTGTGGCAAAAAAATTTTCTCTTTTCAAACTTGCAGAAAAAAATCAGTTGCTTTAAAGAGACATTTCAAATAATATCACACAGTGGTGAATAGCAGTGTTGGCAGCAGGTTCACTTTACTATTCTTCCATAAATATAAAAAAATGCAGAAGGGAATCTGCCCTCAGCCCTCACTTTCATTTGCAAATAAGCTGTTGGCTCCCTAAATTTTTGTTCTTTGTTGCAGGGCTCCTGTAGCAAAGCCAAAGAATCATTCCTGAACAATTGTGAAGATACAGTAGACTTCATTTTGTCTTTTTTGAGGCATACTCACTTTATTTTCAAGCTTATCTTTCCAATGATGTGAGGTTTACAAAATTACACCCTTTATTTCTTCTTTTAGCAATGTGGCGGGCACTTCCCTTCCACTCTCTCCCAGCCATTTCTCATTATTTTTGGTACTCCCTGACCAATTTCAGCCCAACAAAGAAGATAGTTAGAAATCTCAAATACAACAAATGTCTATACTGAAATATAGATGCTGATTAAAGAAGAATTACTGGTGCTTCCTCTGAGGTAAGGGCAGAGAAAATTCAACATGATCCCTTTAGCAGCATCCAGCTGGGCAATCAGCAGGCATGTTCTAACTGGCCAGTTAGCTCCACACTTTACCAGGATAAATACAGCTATTTTAGACAGCTAAAAGCAGAAAAAAATAGCTTGGACGTGTGGGAAGAGCTATGTTAGTTCCAGCAGGCTGGGGAGCTGCTGTGGTGTGAGGAGAGGGCACAGAGCTTCGGGAGGAGGCAGCGTGTAGTCCAGGGGAAGCTAGGAGGATGACAGGTACCCCAGCAGTGAGGCAAAGGGACATAAGGCTGTGCTAAGTGTCCTGTGGTGAGAGTGCTCTAAAGGATATGCTTAATTCACATATACTACACAGTATATATGAAATGTATTACATAAGAAACCCAGCTTGACCAGTTCCACTGGCTGTGGATTATCTGCATTACCATATTTTCCAGAACTTCAGGAATGAGAAAGAGTCCATGGTTTGGAAATTATGACAGAATTCAGAAAACTGAGCTTGCACTATGGACCTTCCTCCTGTTAAGCAGGCAGGACTGAGAAAGCCCAGTAATAACTTCAGGAACTCCAGCAATGCTGACTCAAAGGGATCCCAGAAATGTCAAATGAAATAAATTTTTATTTTCCCTGTTCAGACAAGTCAATCTGGGACTACATTGCATGCCTTTTATGTTGTGTGACTAAATTTTACCTGGCTCATTGCATTTCCATTTTGATTTTATGGGTTGATTCTCTGTTGTTTTAATTTGTGTAACTACATTGCTTCCTAATTTCCATGCATCCAATCAAGAGCATGGAAGAACACAACAGGAAATGATTTTCCAGTCTTGCAGAATTCTCAGCCTTGCCCCACACCTTATCTGACTGAAACTGAAATTTTTCAAAAACATCAGAGGAAACAAAACAAATATATACCCTTCATGCTGGAATAGCCCCATAATGTGGTCACATTCACGCAGAATCTGCGTCTCCACTTGAACATCCAGAGGAGTGAATTTAGGGGGATTCATATTCTATAGCAGTTTATGAATGTTTGCTCTTTAATATATAGTGTGTTTATATCGAGATAAAAAATACACAAAGATATACACCTGGATCACTTGTCTGTTTGATGTGTGATATAAAAAATCAGCAAAACCTGTCTTCCCAGCCCCACCATCAAGAGCAAGCTTTTTCGATTTTCATATTTTTGAGGTATACATGTAGAACCTGCAAGTTTGCGTGCAGATGAATAAATATAGGTATGTGTACGTGCAAAAATTTGATAATATTAGGCATGCAAGCATGATTACAGAACAGCTAGATCAAAATCAGTGCTTCTGCATGCCAGTCTCAGTGCAGTGAGGTTGGACATCTGTTCACCTCAGCCATCAGTGAAACCACAGGACTGGGACAAGTCTAGCCACATGCAGTTGAGGTGATTTATTTTTTGTGTACTGTTTTGTTTTGCTAGTGAATGTAATCTGCAAGGACAGATGAATTAAAGAATGTGATTGTGATTCCCTCTCAACAGGTCCAGTGTCCTAGCAGGCTGTAACAGCCTTTGCATGGATTCATAAGCCAAAAGGGAAAGCAACACAGAACAATTAGAGAGTTATATTCCTGATGAGTTGTACTGATGGGCAGATAAGCTGCTACATTATGCACATGTCCTTTAAAAGATTAAATAATTAAGCAATAGGTGAACATCCCTTCCATAGAGTTTAAGATCATTAAGCAAAATTACTTGGAAGCATTCCTGGACTTGCAATTATTCTTATTAGATTTAATAGTATCACAGGATGATGTGGGCAGGCAGCATCTTTTCTGATCCAGTTCGATTGATGAGCTTCATGCTGTGTAATTGGAAGTCAAGTCATAGTACCACTAACCATTATTGTTTTCCACACTAAAATATTTTCCCTCAGCACTGCGCATAAATGACAGTGCTGGGAAGCCTTTGTGCTACCTGCCCTTCAACAAGCTCTCCCAACAATTCATTTAAAAAGTAAATAGATCAATAAAGTGACAAAGCAGATGAGTGGACATTGCTCACTTACTTGGTAATGTCATCAGGCAAATATGCTGTTATGGCTTTTCTACACAAGGAATAAAAAGACAGATACTTTTAGAGACTACCTATATAAAAGATGACCACATCACTTTTTTGAAGACAACTCAGACCATAATGAAATAATCACAGTCTATCTCCAAAATGATAATATTCTATGCGGTGCCCTAGAAATGTTATTTATTATATCAAATTAGATGATATAAAGGGAACTTTTTTCCTACCTGTATTCTCTTCACATTTAGCCAGAAGTTGGCTGAGATCCACCTTTATTGCACAGTGAAGGAAGAGTAGTTGTGTCTCCAGTTGTTTGCTCAAACCTCTGTGAACTCCTTCTGGCCACCTGGAAGTCCAGCCACATGTAAGTGATAGAGGCACATCAGTGTTCTCTCCCTTTGAAAAGATCTAACTCTCATTAAATTTGGGACCCAATGAGCATAGGAGAGGATGGAAGAGTAAGATGAAAGCGTGAGCAAAATTCTACTTCATATACATGTCTGTGTACTGACAAGCTGTTTGTGTGGCAGCTGATAATGATCTCTTCACTGTTCCAATGCATCTAACTAACAAAGGGTCTTTGCTCTTCTTTTTATTCAAATATGTAATTTTACCCATCACTGGAAGTTTTTATTATAAGGAGAGGATGAAGATGTGTCCCTCAACATATTGAAAAATTTTATTTCAATGGAAATTAATTATGGTTTTCTAGCATTTACTCTTAATTTCATAGTGCTCCATTACTGAAGAAGTCAAGGTGCTTACACTAGAAATTTAGCTGGAAAATATCCAGTTTAACTCAGAGTAAGTATGGTCCAGCACAGTGTCTGTCTTTAACTTCTCTGAAACAATTCCTTTGTGTCTTCTACACCATCTCATAAAGACATTTTAGCACATGTGCCCTAGGGCTCCAAAGCTATTGGTGGCTATCTCTGACTTTCCAGCTGCTCTCCCTTTCTAGAGTTCATTCTGATTGGAACCCTGTTTAATAATTAACCTTTAATTTTCACTTAAAACAACAAAATATTAGCAGGTATTTCTGTTTTTCAGCTTTTCCTCAGTGTAAGGACTTCTTAAGCTTAGATCCCTCTTTCTCTAAAATGTGGCTTCACCTCTATTCAGGCCATTCACTTTCTTCTACATTGTTCTGACTGAGCTTTGTCTGAAGCAAGCTCTTGAATATCTACCTTGTATTTTTGGTGATTTTATGATCAGTGAGATAAAATTATCAAAACTCTTGGGAAAAACTTCAATTGTCCTTTTCAGATTTGAAAAATCTGTCTTTACAGGTGACCATCTCTTTCACTCAATAGTATCACATTTGAATGGATCACCACAGAAGTTCAGAGAGTAGATCTTTTCATTTCAATACACGATGCAGGACTTTTCCCATTATGTCATGTGGCAAGGAAGCACAGGAGGCTGAGTAGTCCCACAATCAATGTCAATTTAGGGTTTAAGATAGATATACACAGAGGAACCACACAAATATCTCCAGAGAATCACATGAGGTTTACAACACTTGCTTTGTGACAGTAGAGCTGAAACAAATATAGAAGGGTGAGTTACTATAATTCCAACATGAAAAGCTTTATATTCTTCAGTTCCACCCATGTGTAGTAATTGGAATCACAAACATTGGTATGGCACTATAAGTAATGGGATTCCTTACTACATATTAGCAGGGGTATTGGTAGCTGCTTTCCTTCCTTCTCTGTTGCACTCACAGACTTTGTGCTTCTCTTGAGTTAATTAGCATTTTGAATTTTGCCATAAGATTATTCTGTTTCTATAGTGATCTGGGCACTACTAGTGTAGGTTCATTTCCTGTCAGTCATGGCTTACTTACATCAGTGAGCGCATTATTTTCAACTGCATTTCTTTCATTCCTGCATCATGTAGGTCATTATATTTATATGCAGCCAATGAGATCAACAACTTTCTAAAATGGTCAGAATATTTAGAACATTCTGACAAACTGTACTATGTTCCTGTTTATTAATCTGCCATTATGTTGGGAAAACAGAGCCTAAGTAAACACTAATTACGAAAATAGGTAGAAAAGCAAGACAACTTCAGTACAGCATTCAGAAACAAAAATCTAGGAGATACAGAAGTTGAAAAGTCAGACCTTGCTACTTTTACAGGAGCACAAGTCTATGATCCTGAAAACTAAACCAGGGGCTTAAAAAGAGAAAGAAGGGGAAAAAATAAGGCTAAGAAAGTCTTCAGAAAATCCATTATTGCTGTTTGTCTTTATTTGAGGTCCTAGCTATTATTTACCCTAACACGTGTGTAGCACAGCACAGATCTCATGTTTTGATCTACCTTTTAAGTAGGCAGCTGTAAATCAGACAAATGAGCTTTTCTAATTCTATGTACTGCAAACACTTCACAATTGTCTACACCAATCTGTCTTTTTAGCCTTCAGTAGGCACTATAATGATTTTTTTGTTCTCTTGGATCTTGGATTACGAGTGTATATTATGAAGGAGGCCTCTGTTTCTGAACAAGGAGGGAATTCAAGAAGAATTTGTCACTAAATGGGACAGCTAGTAAATGAAAACAAAACTTTCCCCAGAAATTATTTACTGTTCTTCTAGTACAAATACAAAATGTGCTGATGTAGCTTAGCTATGACTAAGTATGAAAACACGGATGTTGTTCAGACAGTATATTTAATTATGTGTGACTTCCTCTACTTTTAATTCATGTTTTCAATAAGAGTATAGGAATTCTAGATTATCTTGAGTTAAACCTTTGCAAAGGGAATTAGTGCCAATAGAAAATGCTTCCATGTCAATGGAAGACTAGAAAAATGTAAAGTTTTGTAATGATGGTAGGTATATATGAATGCAAGTGAATTCCTTAATGGTCACTGTTCTCTATTTTTCAGTAATATGAATGGGGGGGTAGTGAGGAAGTCTAATGGGTTTGCAGGGACAGAACCTGAGGTACAGCTACTGAATGCAATGATTCTATCACTTCAGTTAATATAAACCTGAAATAAACTTGAAATCTCACAGAAGGTTATTTGATTTTGAACCTGAGCCCATCTCTACCCCTGCCACCAATGCTCCTGGCTGTTTCTTTAAAGGTACATCCATTAGAAACACACTAACAGACTTTACAAGGCCTCGTCTCAAAGCAAGGTTTTTGATGAGAAATAAAATATTTATTTCAGGGTTTTCAGGGTAGGGGCTATTATTTGCATCCTCTCAGCTCTTGGGACAAATGATATCTTTCCTCTTGTAATATTGTTGCTAAGGTGTTCAAGAATGTTTCTTTTTGTTAAATAACAGTTTAACCTTCACTGAAGTTTCTGTTTTGTTGGCTTTTTTTTTGTTTTGTTTTTGGGTTGTTTTTTTTGGTTTTTTTGTGTTTGGTTGTTGTTGTTGTTGTTGTTGTTGTTGTTGTTTTCTAATAGGTCACTGAAAAATAATGTTGTGGGCTTAAGCAAATTGCAGGTCAGGGTCAGCATGCATACAGCTGGCATGCATTAGTAGTTCATTCTTTTGGTTGTTTATTTTGTGCAACACCCATGAGTCTGGCCTCCACTAAATAGAAGATTTTATTACATCAACTCTGACAAACTTTAAGGATACGAAAGAAAGTGATATCTCTGTACATTTAGAACAGTGTGTGTTCAGGTTCTCTGAACTTCATATCAACAAAATGGGACTGAGGCATCAAATCTTAAAAAGCCCTGCCCCTGCTTTCCATCTCAGAAAATAACCAAGTTCATAAGTGTAAATTCCTAACCCAAGGTGATTTTGCTGCTGGATTCAGGCACCTCCAAAGTCAGCTTCTAGCTTGCTGGGCAATCAGGCAACAGGTTTCTTTACAGATCTGGTTCTGAGAGAAAACATTGCAGAAGACAACTGAATTAAGCATAACACTATCACAGACACTGAAGTGGAAATGAGATGAGTTAGTTAGAGTATGTAACTAAATACATTAGCTGACTAATGAAAAGTTCTGATCAAACAACCATAAAACAAATACAAGCTATTTCAAACAAAAAATGAAGGAAGTAAACAACATATACAACAGGAAAGAAATAACTTCAGGCCCATTTCACTGTATCAAATGACTGGAAATGGTGCAAAGTAATTCAAAGTAATACACTAAAATGTAAGAAAGACAGATAAAATCAATACACATAAATATCATGCTCATTTATCTAATATTTCAAATCAGAAAAGTGAGAGAAAAGACAACCTCATTGATCAAATACATATCAGGAAAGAGGAGGAGGTTTTTTATGAAGATTCATAAGATTGCAACTTACAGTCAAAAATCAGTATTACAAATAAGACAGGATGTGAGTCACACTCATTTGTAGGTTGCAGTATGAATTCCACCATATAAACAAATTGCACTGGTTGGGCTCTAGTACAGACACATATCCTGACCCCACTTGAAATTTGTGTTTGCTATCATGCAGTACGTCTTGTCTCCTCAGAACTCAGTAATGACAGCAAATCCACCTGCTTTGGGAGGGCTACCAAAGGAAAATCTCTGCTGAAAAACAGATATTCTTACTTCTGTTTGAACAATAGGATGTTAGCAACATATGCATTCACATTCATTATAAAATTACTGTATGTTAGTTTTCTTCTTTACGAACACTAATTTAATTTCTTCATTTCTCTGCCTTCAGTATGCCTTTCTGGAACAATCTTTTCATTTTAAAAATAAGTGATTTCCGTAGCATAGCACTTCATTAAAAAGTATACAAGCAATTAGTAAGATGCAATGCTTGAAAAACAGGGTTCAGAAAATATTAGCATTAAAAAATATGTTTCAGAGAAGAACATTTATCACTGTAAATGGCCAAAGGATAGTAATTTTGTCTCTGCTGTGTATCTATCAACATTGTGAATGAAATTACTGTTCCTCATACCTTTCCAGTTGGAAGCAGTGAAAAGAAAAAGTCAGTGGCCTCAACAAGCGGGCAGTAATGTTTTGGAGCTGAGAACAGTTATGGAAGTAGCTGTGAAATTTTCATGCCTTGTGCCCTCATTTGATTGAAATTGAATGTCCGTTTTCTTCACCTGAAGCAGACAGGTTCAGCCATTTTCCAATTGTATCATTTTTGTTGCCTACCTGGTAAGTTTTCTGGCTAGCATTCTCTATGGGCATTTGAAATAGCATACTACCAGTCCAACTAGTGTTCCAGTTTCTGAAGCATCCTATAGCAAATTTTTCAACGTCAATATTCATGGCAGTTTTCTGTCACATATCCACATTTTCTGTTCACATATCTAAAAGGACACAGCTCAGGAAACAGAGTGGGAGTTTTTATACTGCGACATGCACTGCATCTTCAGGTCACATAAGCCAAAGTGTTTCTGTTCCGCTTGGCTACATTCCATGCTCCTCCTGCACAAATATCAGTGTATCCAAGATGTGGGAGAAGGCATCCTTGTCTGTACAAAGATTTTCAGACACGGAACCTCTTATTAGTGTCTCTTTGAGCCTCTCCACCCACAGTCTCATTTTCTTTATTCAACTGGAAAAAAACTAGCAGTCTTTTTACTTGCACTAATTGATAAAAGTTCAATAATTTCTTTCTCTAATTTTCTTATTACTCAGTTCATGTCCTGAGACAGTAATTTATTTTCTTGGACACTGGTTACAGTTTGTCACTGTCACAGCACAGGAATTTCCAATATGCTGCTGTTGATGTTTTCACCTTCAGTAATGACTTGCCTTAGTGTGACTTCCATTTTCCTTTGCAGTAACTAGAGTAATTTCTAGGCCACCCTGTTTAATTTCATGGGGTATAACCACTCTCAGGATTCATCCCCTTAAAAGTGGAATGTACTACGAATACACCCCATTATGCTTGTGATGACTAGCCAGATAGGCAATGCTAGAGAAGGAAGAGCATCTCTCCTTTCCAATAAATACAATCCAGCATCACCAATGATATGCAGAAACTTATCTCATGGTAGACACTACGAGACTAAAACTTGCCTCCTTCACAAGATTTAATTTCTTGAGTTGTTTGTTTCTATTTCTCTGTTGCCACATGCAGCTGCTATTAAATATTTTATTTTACTGCATTCATGTTCTAAGTCTTTCTTTTTCTGCTCAACTACTGAGCTGAACTACTCAAAATAAAGTGCTGGTAAAGATCAGTTAAGAGCTAGACACTTTTATGAGGGAAACAAATAAATTAATATTATATTTGAGTTCAGAACCTTTAAACAGCTTACTGTTACCATATTGCTGTTCAAATCCCTTTGCTGCAATTACAAAACAGCATCACAACAAAAAGCAAACATTAGGCTTGGCACAGTCAGTCACCTTTGAACAATACATCAAATTCTGAATTTTCTGCAGATTAATACTGCTTGTCCATCAGAATGAAAAATTACTTATCCTATGATGTGTCTAATTGCATATTTTCAGGATCTGCCATGGAAAAGACCCATGACAATAATTATTACCTACCGCTATATAAACCACAGCTTTGGGTGTTGCCTAGCAACCAGCATCCTGTAGGCTTCCTAAGGGGCCTCAGATAGGGAGAGGGGAGCAATCCTTTCACACTGCCATGAACAAGAAGCAGCCTTGTTCTAGGCTGCTGCTCTTTCTGGTTGTTTCTAGAGTGATCTCTGCAAAACAAAGCTCCCTTAAGAGGTCATGTTTCTGAAAAGCCTTTTCAAAGGATAAACAGGAGCTAAATGTACATTCTCTTTCTTTTCATACTCTGGGATACCTTTTACCTTCAGAAATACTACCAATATCCTCTTGTTATCTGCCAATGACAGTTTATTTTCAGAAGAAGTGTTTCTGTGGGTTCATGTCTACTTCTAATTGGAATAGTTTTTCATCTGTGACAGGACACTGGGCTGATGTTTTTCACAATCAAATGGTTTTTGGACAAACTATCCATTAAACTTTAAAAAGGACGTATGTTTTTACACAAATACTGTTATATCTCAAGGGTATCTACAGTACAGAGTAGCACAAACTTCACAGAAATGAAGTCTTCCTCAGCTGTAAAAGCATTCTTTTTTGACAGTGCAATTTTTTAAAGTACCAGTTCATTTCCAGTTCAATCTCTTTATCTTGGCACGGGGACATCTAAATCTCATTTCATTAAATGAATATATTTACTCAGATATTCACTTCAATATGAGAAGGAGACTGGAAACCAGTGTTCCAAGATTTCCCTTCTCAGCTACAGTTTCTGAACTCTTCTATGGTCCTTACCAAGTCACTTATCTTTGCTTTTGCATTAAAATAACAGCCCAAATATAATCAGTCTCAGAAAAATATTGTGGTTATTAGATAGCCCTTAAAGAAAAAGTCAACAGCATCAGGACATATTTAATTTTTTTCATAATTTTGGCAGAATTTATATAATTATAAATATAGTTATACTATCCTATAGTTATATAGTATAGTTTAATTCTAACACATTCAGCATTATTTGAATAGGAAAAACATGCAGCAAAATTCTGATGGTAAAGTGATCATTTATTTACAGGACTGTGTAATATGTGTTCTAGAATCTGGAAGATGTTAGACTAACTGATTGGCAATCCAGCCCTAGGTTTGTATGAATCATATTTTGTAGCTGCTTTAAAATAACAAAGATCAAATATTATGTAAATATTCCTCACTCCAAATCCACTGACTTTCTTTTTTTTTTTCTGCCTTTGTCCTGAAGCAAGATTATTCAGCCTCCCAAGATATTTTGTAAGGTCATACAGATTTCTGGCTGCAATAGATCTTCTGTAGAGCTTTGGCTTTGAATTCATGCTCAGTCTTGAGATCTCAGAGGAAATTGTCAAGGCACAGAAGGCAAGAGAGTCCCATGATCTATTGATGAAACTTGGGAGCTGATGAAGCTCAGGAGCCTAAAAATTCTGTTTTTGCAACAAAGCTAGTTCATACTCATTTTATAAATTACTTTCCTGCTTAACTCCCAGTAAGGTAGGAAAATTACACACTGGGGATCAATCCCATACAATCTGAGTGACATCTCAATATTGAGGGACATGCTGAGAAAAATTCGAATGGACGATAATCTTATGGATATCCAGAATTTAAACATTAGAGCAAAGGCTGAATCCCTAATCCCTGACTTAAAGACTTCAGTGCACTTGCACATCGAAAGATGCTTGTGCTTGACAGGAAATACTAGTCAGGGTTATCTCTCTCTTGCTCATTGCTTTTCCTCTGTCTGCCTTCACTTATTTACATGTAAATAAGTTAATTTTGCACTCATTCAGGGTGCCGTGTGAATATTAATTTTATTCTCTCCAATTAAAACATTCATCAGGTTTTCCGTTACCAATAAGCTTGATACACAGACATGAGTTGCACATGAGTTGCCTACCTTTAGTTCAGATCACTATGAGTCTTGGCAATACAACCGCATTCGTTCAGTTTGTGGAACACAATCACACACACAGAAATCTCTTGTCTTTTTATACGATTATTTTTCAACTTTGAGAGTATAAATAAAGATACATTGCAAAGGTTGAGTTACATCAGCGAGTAAGTGCATCATTTTGCTACAGGCAAGCAAATTTGTTCCTTCAGTCTAGCAAATGCTTGTTTTCCAGGTGGGAGTTAACTCCTCAGTACAATAATTTCTGTTCTGTGTCATCAGCACAGAAGCCAGTTCTCCTGGGCTGTGGTTCTACAGTTCAGTGATAGAGCTAACAACCTATTGAAGCAGTTTTGTTTCATTAGCAAGGGAATTTTTCCCTAGTGAAGCGCTTCATTAGCAAGGGAATTTTTCCCTAGTGGAGCATTTCAATGCGAAAAACATTTCATTACCAAGCCCCTATATAGATGTTCTAAGTGCTAAGGTAGTTACCACCTTCCTGAGACTCATCCTTCTTGGCAATGAGTTGATTAACCTCCCTTGTGGTTTTATTTCTACAATTACAGAGGAAAGGTCCTCTTGAAGCTGTTTCATGTGCTGAAATCCTCTATGCAGTGCTGCATTCACAGTGTGATCTCAGAACAATCGTAGGGTTTGGCAGGAAGGACAGCCTCCACTATGTGCACTGTCAATCCAATTCCAGGTGGGTCTTTTCAAGGATACAGTGGTCCATTTTGCACTGGTACAGCTTCATCTCTACAGGCAGGCATTTAGTGATCCAATTTTGTTCATAAGATGTCAGCAGCATAAGGCAATTTCAAAATTAACCTTTTGTATAATGAAAATGAGCAAAAGCTAAAACAGTAGGCTTAGCAATCAATTGATTATTTAAAAAAAGAAGAGGAAAAAATGAAATTAAAAAAGGAGAAAAAAAATTGAAATAAAGTGATTTAATAGTCACTGAAAAAAATTAATTTCATGGTGTGGTGATTCGTGGACAAAGAGTTAAATTCCAAAATGAGGTAGTGCACTTCCCTGCACTGCAGATTGCTGCATAAATCCTGCCAGTAAAGGAACAGACTCTTCCATGTCTGGCAGTTACAGCATGAATTCTCCTGCCTCCTGCCACTACAGCCAATATGATCACAGCAGCAAGCATTTCTCTCATGTCCAGGAAAAGAAAGAAGGGTTTTTGCTTGGAAGTGCTAATGCCTGTAGAAGTACATCATGCCTGCTTAGGGAAACTGGTTCTGAGAATTCTTGATTCCTGCACCTTTATTGCTCGAGTTAGAAAACTTTTTCTGGATTTACTTCACATTCCTTACTGGTACCCACCAGTAAGACAAGATGAATGAAAGAGAGCAATAGGATACAGATTTTACCTTTTCCGAATATTTTCATACATTTTCAGTTTGATTATTTTAACTGTTCTATACCCTTCTGCTATTTAGGTAGCTGTACACACTCCTTTTTTTGTCTTGACAGTAGATGAGTTATCAGGTTTTTTCTTCCTCATAGGAAAGTTTATGCATTTCAACTCCAAGAAGATCAGTGTATGATCTTTTTGCATAACAGACTTCAAGTCTTCTCTAAAATAACTGTTTCAAATTCATAAGCTGTACCCATTTTTAGTTTCCAGATTCCATTCTGGGCTCAGATTTCTCAAACTTAGGCAGAGCAAACACTCAAATTTTAGATTCCAGTTGGAGCGAGCTTCTCCTCTTCTTGTGTTAAAAGGATGTCTCATTTAGAATCCTCCTGCTCAAGGTTAACTTTTTGAATTGCCATCCATAACTTACAGACGTTTACAGGATGTTACAGTATTGGCAAAATGATGTCACTCAAAGCAAATCCTCAGTGATAGCAGCTGTCTCTTTCTTTGTAAGAGATACTTGAGGATATTGCCATTTTGTTCTTTAGTATGATGTGAGGTTTGCAGTAGGGACTAAATGCCTCATTTTATGTTTTAAACATTAAAACACAGCACATAAACAGTCAAATAACCTTTCCTGAGATGACAGTAATGCTGACACACAGAGCATTCTATTTTGATAGTTTTTTTCCCTTTTTTTTGTGCACTTGCACCTTTTTAAAGCAGATTATAGACAGTTTTCAACACTCCAGTCATGTGAATCACATCACGAGCTTATAGTAATATTCAACACTGTTGAATTTATGCTCACAAATCAACCACTTCAACACTTTCTTTATTCATTGTGCTCCTTCTGCATGGTCAATTAAAGCATCTCTTCTTTGAATGCTGACTGGAGATTCTATTTTGTTCTCAATGCTTTGACTTTGCCTCCTTTTCACCTTTCTTTTTAATATTACTTTAAGATCCCCAGAAGCAGCCAACATGCCCTTGAGAATATTGTCTCCTTTGCTACTGAATTTTTCACCTGGCCAGTGGTGTGCTATCTTCCAGAGAAAAGAACTCCTTCTTCATAAAACCCAAGTCAATGGTTCAGAATTATCAGTGTGCTCTGTATTGTATGTGTCTCCAAAACCAAAGTTTCCTGAAGACATAATTAGTGCAGTATTTTAATTAAGTTGTTTGGCTTGGCTTGATGAGTCAGTCCTAGATGAGGGTGATGGAACCAATGTCTTAAGTTTTTACTGGGATGACCTTTGGAAAGATTTTAATGACACAGTGATTAATTCCTTTTTCTCAGAAATCTAATATTCTGCAAAAATTTATTTAGGGACTTCAACATCTCCTCCTTACTTTAAACTCAGACACAGCCTTTTTGTTTGTTTGTTTTTAAAGACAAATAAAATACTATTTTACACTTGTTTGTTTGTTTTCTCATGCAAATGGTTAATTGCAAGGAAGGAAAGCCACAATACATTGTATAATTGAGATACACAATTTGCTTCCCTGTCAATATAAAACCAAGGGCAGTATTTTCTGTCACTGCAGTTGTGTGCTAATGGAGGGAATAAGCACCATGCAGTTCAGCAGCTGCATCCTGTAAGGTGTGGACACATTTCACTGCTTTGTGCCATCTCTCTAATCATAGGAAAGAAATACACTTAAGGCATGTTCCTAGGCTTGGGCTTTTCTTTATGTTATTCAGGCCAAATAAAACTGCAACAGCAGAAAAATAGTTAAGTGCATTCAGTTTTCCAGCTACATGCTAATAGTAAAACAGTGAGCACCTTCCTCTGAGAGAAACAACTCCTTTGCTTTACTGTAGTGATAAAATTGTCTGTAAAAGCAAAAGCAATTAATTTAGAATTTAGAAGGGCTCTGACTTAGACATGCCTTAAAGAACTGTTTTGCCCTGTATAATGAAGGCATAGAAATGACTGTGCAGTCACAAAGTCATGCTGCCCCTCTCTCTGAAGTAATTCATAATGTGTGTAGATGTTGTATTACTGTGGGTTTAGAGCCAGTGTTGAGAGAGATAATAAGACAAATAATCAGAGAATAACTAAGGGCTTGTCCAGTGATGCAGTAGTAAGAATCAAGGAAAAAAAACCACCTTCTACTTTGAAGATGATCTCCAGCATGAAGGTGCTTTTCATGCAGCAAAACCCCAAAGATGTTTGGACCATACCACCATCACTGATGGCACAGTGGTTGCTGTGCAGCACAAGAATCTACTCCCAGTAGCAACTGGCAATATCTAATTTGGATTTTAGTACTCTCATGCCAACCATAAGCTTTGTTGCTGCCGTTATGGGAAAGAGAGAAGAAACACAAACATGCAGTGTAGTCTCATACAATTGCAAACATCAGGATTATTTTCAAAATGTTGTCACAATTCATTTCATGACATAAAGAAGAAATATAGATCACTCCTCCTTCAAAAGCATGTCTGTCATCTTTTTGACCGTAACAGCAGGTCAAACTACTTCCAGCACTTGGATGATGTGCTGGATATTTCTTAGCTGGAGGTAGGCTTTTAACTGAAGTGTTGCTGGTCCATCTATTCTATTAATTTTTTGCTGGCTGAGATTGAGCGCTCCCATCTCTCTCAGAAGTCATTCTAAATTTATCTTCAGATGAGGAAAAAGAGATCAGTTCTCAAGTCTGAAGTGGCAAGCTATGACTAATATAATATTCATTGTTATTTTGATAAATGTACATTTGGTAATTGATAAAATATCAGCTAAACCAGTTTATGATCTCAGCAGAGCAAGAGATAAATGGTGCAGTCTTTGCTACATCATTGCTCTGACATATATGGCGCTAAAAAACAGTATTTTACACAGTATGTCGTGTTCATGCTTTGCATCAACTCAGAGAGACACATAACTAATTGTGAGAGACAGCAGATGATTCTAACACAATAAGAAAATACAGGCAATTATAATGGTACATAGGAATCAGTAAGAGAAAATATATCCTCAAGCAATTTTTAAAATTTCAGTATTTTAATCCATTTTAGAGAGTATGACAGAGTTCATAGGAAACAAATCATTTATGTTGTGTTTATTGAAGGCAAAGCACCAAATACTCTTCCAAATTTATATAAATAATAATTATGAGTAATGTATGTTACTTTACTGTCAATAAAGAAGGCAAGCAAAAATTTTTCCTAAACAAGTTAAATGGTATTAGAGTGCTGAGAACTGAGAAAAACAAGTTGTTTTAGGCTATGTGTCATCAATGTAGCTTCATAGCTTCAGTGGTAGAAGGGATGTGAGCACACACTATAGTTATAAAAATGTAAAACTTAAGTGGGAGGAAAGCTCATTTTTCAAGAGAAAGAAAAAAACAAGCCCTAAACCAAAAAACATCTGTTTAACTGGATTTTATGTGCCCTGTAATGGATCCTATACACTGCCTTCTTGCTCTTTTCAGTGTGCGTTTACCTTGCAACTGGAGTTTATTCTACTAATCACAGCTCCCCTTCTGGTAATGTAAAGTGGTAAAAGTTCATGTATGGGTTTACTTCCATCCTTAAGTACAGCATGCTAAGAAGAACATTTGCTGCCTTTGATCAAGGCATCGGCCCATTTCTGGTCCTGGTGTCAAGGGATTTAGTTCAGCAGAATTGAGGCAGCCCTGTGAAAGCAGAAGCCTGGCAAGGCTCAAAGAAGCCTGCTGTTGGTGGAAGTTCTATGTGGCTGCAGAGTAAACAGTTGCAAATTCAGCTTATAATAGAAGATAAGTCGGTTCCACAGAGCAGTACGTTTAGATTTGATTTTGGCGTAGGTCCCCATTGCCGGGGCAAAGGAGTTCAGCCAGATGGTGAGGAACATCCCCTGGAGAGGAGCAGTGCAGGGCGCTCCTGGCTGGGGAACATTGAGCCTTCGTGGTAGTGGCTTCATCTCAGCTGCCAAAACCTTCCTCTGGAAGGAATCCTGAACAGGATTTGGCTTCAGTACGCACCTGGAACGGCAAAGGGCAGCCCCAGGTCAGGATGGGCTCCAGCACCGGGTCTGAGAGGTGCCAGACACTGGGCCTGGCTGAGTGTCCACTCTCACACAGGCTCTGAAAACATGCCTTAAAAATAAGCCAGTTAAGCAATGGCTGGCAGCAGAATATTCCCCCAAACCACTCCATAGGGGAAGGGGAGGTAGAGGTGACTCCTCTAGTCAGCACCCCCAGCAAGAAGGGGCACAGCTGCCCTTCCTTCAAAGGCTTCAGTTGGTTTATAGGTCTCAAGGATCAGGTAAGCCAACCCACTTCAACTCCCTATTTTTCCGTCCCATCCTCAACCTTTGCTTTCCTTTCCTTCTTCTGCTGCTAAACGGCGGGGGTGGGTAGGGAGGAGAGCGATGCGTGCGTGGGGCCCGGGTAGCGCGGTAGCGGGGACACTCCCCTCCGCCACCATTGCGCGCCGGCCGCCCGCGGCGAGATCCCGCTCCCCCTCCGCCTGTCTCCGGGCCGCCCTATGGAGGACGGGGAGCGGGTGGGTGGGGAAGCCCGAGCGCCCGGCGGCGGGAATCGCTCGCCTCTGCCGGCGCAGGGGGCGGCTCAGCTCGGCTCGGCTCGGCAGCCCCGCCTGCGCGGCGCCGCAGGGGTTAAGCGCCCCCGCTCCCGGCGGGATAGCTGCCGGCGGGGAGCGGGTTAAGCGCCTGGCGGCGGCGGCTCCGCCACTCGGCTCCGCACCGCGCTCCGCGCCGGAGCCCATACAGCGGGAAGATGGCGACGGAGGGAGCGAGCGGCGAGCCCGGCTCTGGCGGGCGGGAGGACTCGGCGGCCACGGCAGCGGTAATCAGCCTGGCGGGAGAGGGGGGTGCGACTCAGCTGCGGCGAGGAGATTTCTCCCATGGGGTCGGGATGGAGCGGTGCGTGGAGACCTGCCTCCACCGCTCCGTCCCTCCGCCCTCCGTCTCCCCCGGGGCGGGACGGGGTTTGCTGTGGGACCCGCCGCCGCCGACCCCGTCCCGCCCCGGCCAAGAGCAGAGAGAGGCGCGGGGTCCGTCCGTGCGGCTCTCCCCGTGGGTTCTCGCCCCCATTGTTCCTTCCCGCTGCTCCGGCACGGGGAACGGCGTGCGGCGCCGTGAGAGGCACGGAGGGGTCTCCGCTCCCCGTCTCGCCTCTCCCGCACCCACTCCCCCTTTCTCCCGCTGCTTCGCACAGCGAGGGGGCTGCGCCTCGGCTTTCCAGGAGGGCTGAGGTGCTGACAGCGGCTGGGGCGGCGGGACCTGTCAGACCGGGGCGGGGGAAAATGTTGCTCTTTAACCCTTTGCCAGGCCCGCAAGGCGCTTGGCTTTCGGCTGCCTCTCGTGAGGCGTTTTCGGCGCAGAGGCACCGTCCTTTTCCACCGCCCCAAGTCCCCGTCCCGAGCTGGGTGTGGGGAGACGTCTCGGCTCCCAGGGCCCGCGCCTGCCAGGGGCAAGATCTGGCTCCCCGTTTAAAATACCCTCAAAGGCCGAGCAGAACCCCCTCCGTGCCGGCGTGTCCTCTCTGCGGGTGGTTGAGGCGGAGGGATGCGGTGCGGTGCCAACCGATGGTTACAGCGGTGTCAGGGGGAGGCTGCGCTCCCTGGGCCGGGCTGGGCTCCTCTCCTGTTCCACAGCACCCCAGGCAAGGCTGCAAGGCTCGGCTTCTCGGGCTCTGCTCCTCGGCTGGGCCGCGGCTCCTCGCCCGTGCTCTGGCAGAGCTCTGGCAGCCCTGCGGCTCTCCCTCTCCCGCTGCATCCCACACCTAGCGGGGTCCAGCCTGTCTGGGGACTTCCCGGGGCTAACCAGCCCTGGGTACTCGCCCGGCCGACAGCCGCAGGTCCAGAGTCAGGCTACAGCTGCTCGGTCTCGTAGCCACATGCGAAGTTCAGGGCAGTAAAACCGCGGTGGTGCCCGTTCAGATTGGGATCGTTCCTGAAGGCGATGACTCCTGAAGGGAGGGGCACTAGTTTCTCTGAAATTTAGGTTATTTTATTTTTTATTATCTTGTTTATTTCCAAACAGGCACTAATTCTTCTCTGAAACCTTGTTCCAACTGTGTACGTAATTGTCCTCGTGTGTCTTAAAATCTGCAGTGTTACGGAAATTCAGTTTTCCTTTAAAAAAGCAAACCTTACGCAGTGTATATTTATAACATCACTGTCTTTTAAAACAATGATATAACCGTGACATAAATGAATACTAAGGAAAAAATTAATAGAAGCGAGCTTAAATACTTTAAAGCCCAGGCTTTGACCAAAATTATTTATACTAAATTCTTTAGTATATTTGTATTAAATGCTGCCTTAATTTTCAGTTTTAAAATATCAAACAAGTAGCCTGTGATCAAGTACTCTTCAATATTGTACTGTTAGGCAGTGGATATAAACCACTCAGGCAATTTGGTGTTCTCTTTGTGAAAGGTAGGAGGGCTAACTCTCCACTGCACACTCATTTTAAGATATGTTTTTAAGTGAAGAGATGCTAGGATGCATGTTTCTCCCTAGCAAAAATAATAGCTATACTTGAGCAATAAAAATATTTTTAAATTTTTGCTTTTCTTTTCAATTTGCCTTTCAGACATTAATTTTCCTTTTATGTTATTTTCCTTACCAGTATAAACATTTTATTGTTGATTAATTTTATCTCTTGTAGAGGAAAACAAAAAGAAAACCTCTGTGCAATGAAAGTATTTTTTAAAAAATAAGTTCATGGTGCTTAAATAATTCATTTGAAGGGTTAGTATGAAAAGCTTTTATTTTTTGTCTTTAATCTGGACATACAGAATTATGAATTGGATCATCTTGCTTACTTTTTAGATGACCATAATCATTAAGATTACTATCTTTTAAGTCACTCTAAACTTCAACTTTTGACAAAATATTGTTTTCAGTACAGTTTTATTAGGCTTTTTGGGGAGTTTTAGTTTTGTTGTGGTTTGGGTTTTTTGTTGTTTTGTTTTTTTTTTTTTTATTCTCAGAATCTTTATCTCACAAATGGTGCAGAAAAAAAAAGCTGTGAGAACACTGTTTGTATTAGTAATGTGTTAATGTGTAAGTTTTATGCTGTAAGCAGAAGGTGTATGACACAGGACAGGCCAATACAATAGGGTTTCTTGATCCTTAATACTGTTTTTGCATCTTGATACACTATCAGTAACATCACTGGAAAATAAAGACGTTTTCTGCTCTTTTCTACAAACTCTGTAGAAAAGGAAGTGTTTCTCTCCCTTTTTCCCTTTTTTTACATTCACCAAGGAATTCGAGTGAAAAAGCCTAGACTGTTCTGTAGTGTGTTACACTTAGGAAAAAAGCCGATAATCTTGTTATTCTGAGTTTCCTCGGACAAAGCACAGCAT
>PYHW01009762.1:151769-186908 GCA_013186435.1 Turdus rufiventris
TTTTAACCGCAAAGTAGAAGTGTAGCACAGTAATACTAACACAGAGCCAGATTTCTGGGTATTTTAGATCTATGGCCTTCCAGCCTGAGGGAAAAACAACTGTTCTGCCGTCCTCTAGCCTTGAAAAAGTAGAAATGGTAGTTGCCTTGATTTTTGTTGGATTTTTCTGTACTGAAGTTAAGCTCCTGAGTAGCTGAATGTTTAGACTTAGCATATCCAGATACATTGCTCACCTAATTTGGCAACAGATTACTTCATACTGAACATAGATGAGTGTTTGCTTTGCAGGGCTTTCTAGTAAACACATCTACATCATAGCTAGGAGTCTAGTGTTTACCTTAGAGGGAGTAATAGCATATTGAAAATCAATCTGGGCAGCTGAATCTAGCACATTGAATAAAAATTGCTTTCTCTCCCTGAAAGTAATTCCCTTCTAAATTATTTAAGTGCCTACTTGTGTTAGTTTTGTGGATGGCACACAACAGATTTGTATTAATCTTATCTACCTTTGTGATTTTGTGAGTATTATAATATTTCACTTGCCACACCTCCAAAATCAAGGGTTCCTTGTAGAGTTTCCTCATATAGTGCTTATTCCTTTTCTCTTCATTCTTTTAGCTAGCCAATTATGGCCTTTGTAGATGAAGACTTTATGCAGTATTTGAGATGTGGGTTTAGCAGGGGTTTATATAGCAGTAAAAGGAGGTTGTTCACCTATATGTGAAGAATTATGTGCCAACTTCAACATGAAATAGCTGTCTCTGCCCCTTCTCTATCCTTTTTCCAGGTTATTGAAGAACTTGAATAAGGCTGGTCCCAGAGGTGCCCCCTGCCTACCTGTTTCCATTTTGGAGAGTGGTTCTTACCCATGATGTTTGTTTCCTATCCAGGAAGTGTTCTTTTATTCCTATACATTTGGATAGGAATTTCTGTATAATATTGCATACAGAACCTTGTCCAAAACTTCTGGAAAATTCAAATATGTTAGTGTCCAGTGGATCCACTTTACCATGTGTCTGTTGACATTGTTACAGAACTGTAGCAGTTTGTGAGGTGAATTTGGTTTAACAGAAGCCATGCTAATGCTCTCAGTATACACTGAGTATGTGCTTAATGATTTTATTCATCAGTATTAACTCATTCTCCCGTCTTGCTTAGGGTGGCAGTCAGACCTACGCTGTTCTTAGTAACTGTGGAATGGAAAGATACTGTTGCTATGAAGTGTTTGTTAGTGCCTTTTAAACCTGAACTGTTCCCTCCAGCCGAGCAAATGAAACTGCAAATAAAACATACGTATAATATTCCATGTCTTTTCACAAATTGTTCTTCGGGAGTTCACATCCAGCCCAGTGTGTGGTGGTAGCTGTTTGCACAGGTGCCTTAGGTGTGCCATGGTTAAGATCCTTTTCCCCTCTCTTGCCTTCCTCCCTGTAGTGCTATTTCACCTCTGTTGAATTGTTTCAGCCTCTGTGAAGCTGCACAAAGGAGCAAAGTCACAAAGTTAGCTGCTTTACCATTTCACCTTTATCATTCATAAGACTTTGCAGGAATGATCCCTTGCAACAATTCAAAACAATATAATATGAGAGGCCTTTAATTTCTTCACTTTAAATAAAAATAATCAGCCTATTTGCTATTTTGAATTTATTAGTACAAATAAATACACCAGCTCTTGACAAATATAGATGGATTTTGACACATCTGTTTCAAAATTACAGTAACTATTGCAGTCAGTGTGTTCATCAGTGTTTTGTTTCTTACAGACAAGAGAGTTTGATGTGGATAACCTGAGCAAGCCAGAACTGCGAATGCTTTTGAGTGTAATGGAAGGAGAACTAGAAGCACGTGACCTTGTGATCGAAGCATTGCGGGTAGGTTACTTGGTTGTTGCAATTTGCTTTTTGGTTTTTTTGAAATTCTTTTTTGCCACTTCCTTTATACTGTATGCAGAATATCGTTAGTGGAAGAGTAAATTGGGATTTTTATAGTTTTAGGTCGACTAAATCTCAGTAATCACAAAATATGTTTTTGTTTAGTTGTAGCCATTTGGTAATTCTATGTAATTTTGGTCTAAAACACCAACGAAATTTCAAAGAAATAAGAAAACTTGTGAAATTGCTTCCTCTTTAAATTCTTTTATATTCTAAAGTCTGTTATTTGGGAAAGGAAGGAATAACTTAAAAAAAAAATTCAGTCCATTTGTAATTTGTTTTAATGGGCTGTATTCAGCCATACACTCTATTCAATACTTTTATTCTCAGTGAGATGGAAGAAGGGACAAAAATCAGGTGATCATGTCCACTTAGGGAAATATTTTTGTAATATTTTTGTGGCTTTTTTGTTTGCCTTTTTTAAAATAAAAAATACGAGATACATGCTTTTAACAGCACTTTTAAGTATTTGGTTACATTTTTACTGTTAGGCACATGTGAAGTTAGTTTTCTGCTTCACAAGGCAACTTGGTTGATTGGAAGGCAACTTAGTTGATTGGAAATGTACAAAGAAAACTAATTTAAATATGAATTTTTATGATGGGTAAAAGCAGTATTCTATGGTTTAAAAATACTTATAACTTCATGGTTGAATAAGGGGAAATTGTACTCTTGAAGGTATTGAAAGTATTGTAAAGCAAAACCTTAATGTAATAAAATACATCTAGTGCTAATTTTTAGTAGTATTTATTACGATTATCAAGTAATGTGGGAACATTTTCTACTTGAAATGTCACAGTAACAATGGTAAATGCATTTTTATTCAGTTTTAAGTTGTAGGGGCAATATTTTTCTGGAGTATTACTGCACTTTGAAGTTATTTTGTGTTTTGCCTTCAGTTATATGCATATGTTGAAATGTACTACCTTTTCATCTAGCTGTTTAATAATTTCATGGCTCATTTTCCTGGACTAGGAATTTCACTTTCTCTGTCTGCCAGTTAAAGTTTAGTGAAAGTGAAAATAGTGTGCACAGCACATCAATAATCTCTTTTTTTTTACTCTTCTAACTTTGAAGGAATGCAAATAGAATATTCAGTAATTTTTTTCTAGTAAATATTCAGGAACAAGCCTACTGCATTAGATGTAAAAAAAATGCATATGCTGAAATTGAGAAAAATGCGGGGAGGAAAGGCAAAAAAATGCAGTAAGCATTTAATGATAGTAAACATTAAATATTCAGAGTAGTGCAGTCCCAGGAGAAAAAAAGTCTGTATCAAATTCACATGCACCTGCTGAAATGGGTAGTATGTATACAGTGGGTTTTGATGATTAACACAGATAAATATAAAAGTTAGCTCAATTTCACGTAAGGTATTTAAATGCTGAAAGTTGGGGAGGTGGGATATTTTTGTTTGGTTGTTTTTTGGGGTTTTTTTCCTCCTTCATCTCAGTTTCTAGTTTCTCTAAACAAACTTGGTTTGTAATTCAAATCTTCCTGGCAGCTTGCCTGGCTATCTGTGCTAGTACTGGGAAACTTGGAAGCCATACCTGCCAAGGAACTGTAGGCTGATATGTTGTAGTATGATACTCTTGGATCTTTTGGCTTCTTAGTTGGGAAGCCACAATTCAGCAGTATTAGCAGCTGGATTCTTCAAGCAGAACACAAAAACAAACAAATAGCTATCCAAATATAAAAGTGTTACAGCAAGAGATTTACAGTGGAATAGTGTTAGATTTGCTGCTTTGATTTGCTGCAACAAACAGGCGTATATAATTTGCTTATCCTTAAAGCAAGGAGGAAATTCTTTTCATATAAGGGAAAAGACTTAATGTCTCATAAAGAGATGATAGTCTGTTTCAAAATTAGGATAAGTTTATGAGTGTGTTTTTGTGTCTTGGGGGAGTTGGTTTGTTGTTCAGGGCTGTTCCAAAGCCCACTTTCTATGGTAGATCAAAGCCTGATAATTTCCAACAATATACTAGAAAATGTGTATCTTTCCTCTTAAGTGATAGGCCAGCAGTTTGAGTTGATGTGTGGAAATCTTGTTAAATTAAATTATTATCCTGGGTGCTGTTTTTGGGAGGGAAGATTAGTTAGTAAAATGTTGATTTTTATTACGGTAATGGAATTTGTGCCACATGATAACTTAGAATCAAATTTAGTGTCACATATAATAAACTCTTTTTATTGTGTCTTTTTTTCATAATGTGATGTAGAGTTTCCATTGGATTTTATGTAAATTTTAGATACCTTGAAGACTGCTTTTGAAACAAAACCAAAACTTCAAGAAGAAATTTGTAGGGAATAGGCAGATGTCATCTGTGTGCTTCTACATTTCTGTAATACAACCAGTACATGCACAACTGATTCCTGCTTGAAATAGAGTAATTTTCAATCAGAGCAATTTAAATTGCTGGACAAGTTCAGCCCTGTGGAAACCAACAGACTTGGAAAAGTAGACCTTCGTGATGCTTAGAGTCAAATATCCAGGTCTGTGCTCCAAGTCAGAAGTTAATTTACTGTGGAGAAGAGCATCAAGATTTACCTCAAAGGATCTCTATGTAAATCTTTCTCATTAGTTCTCTGATTTCATGTAACTACTACCCCAAGTGACTTGATTTCTCTTTTTTGAATCTGTAAATTCTGTATTTTAGTAGCTTCATGATCATGGTTGTGCTGAAATTAAAATTAAATTCAGATTAACATTTAAATAATGAAATTTATTTCATTAATGAGAAATAACTTGCTGAATAATTGCTATTGAGAGTCCATATAGGTAAAAATGGAGGGAGATTTAACTATAGTACTGCCTGCATCTCTCTCAATTATCCAAATAAACTATCTGCCTGTAATAAGGGGATAATTTTTTCCTAATGTGGAGATAATATGGCCATATAATCAAAGCACAGGTCTGGCCTCTGACAACTGTGATCCCAGATATAGCATTGATTTGTTGTTATTTTTTCTCCAGACAAAAAGTGGTTGCTGTGATTGTTTATTTTCTACAGATTTTTTAAAGTGCATTGACCCTCATATGATGAATTGATGTGATAGTAATAGCTATCAAGAATAAAACTGTAAATTCTAAATACTGCTTTTTATGGTAATTCTCTCATAAAGTTAAATCATTTGTAGGTTATTTTTCATCTAAAATTTTTAAGCTTCATTCAGTTGGGATTTCTGTTTATTGTAAAAATGCATTTATTTGCTTATGTCGATTTCATTAGGTAATAAATGGTAAATTGAAAATGCATGCTTGCTTCTATGGTATACATTATTTTATGTGAACAAAAAAATGCAAATTCTTACCATACTAGATGTTTTAATATACTACATTGCATGGATTTAGAAAACTTTTTTTGACTATTGAGAAAAATCACTAATGATTTTTTTTAAATGTCTAAAAGAAGTGCCAATACCAACAGTGGATATATTTTTGATTAATTAAAGTTGACTACAATATCAATGAGCTTTCTTTGAGCTTAAGTGAGGTCCAAATCAACAGATTCTTTATACTTGCTGGCTGAGTCAGGAAGGCAATATACAAATGGCAACCTGAACTTGGTTGTAGGTGTTTTTCAGTGTTGGAAAGCCTTTCTGTATTTAATTTTTACTGTAACTTCCTAAGATATGAAAGCTTGTTTTCTCTGTATGTGTTTGTACCAACATCTGTTTAATCTTTCACCCAGTTTCTGCCAAATCCAACAAAATGCCAAGCATTTCAAAAATGGGTAGTCCCATGAAACCAGGTAGCAGACTAAGAAAATTCATACTGTTGTTAGGACCTAAGTTGAAGGAAAGACAGAGATCTGTGCTGTCCTTTTTTGGGCACTGTATAAGAACTGTAGAGTACCGAGTTAGGGAAAATCAGACACTGTTAATTTAACAGTTCAGATAATTTGAGTTATATCATCTAAATTTATAAAAAGATAGGAAGAAAAAAAGAAAAAAAATCTCTGCTCTAGAAGGTAGTTCTGCCTGAATTTTATCTCCCTGAATCTAAGCATTTTGACAGGTGTGCAGCTTAATCAATGGAGCTACAAATAAATCATAGTTTATGTATTATGTTCAAGTAGAAATCCATGTAAGATAATTTGTCACTTGCCTTAGCAAAAGTATATGAGTTCCTGAAGAATTTTGTAATGAGGGTCCAAATATTAATGTAATTAAATAGGTAGGTCAAAGGACAGAAATTAATGCAACCTATAACAATACCTCATACTCACATTCAAGTTTAGTAACCCGTCCTACTAGCTTTATTTAAAAACCTTGTGGTCTAAAAATGCAAGATTTGAATTAAGAATAAACAGCTTTTAAGAGAGTATAGTGATTACTGTGTAGATTTGCACAATGTTTCTTTGACATAGTTAATGCATAGTATGTTGAATGCCTGTTTTCAGGTTCCAACTCTCCTGTTAATCATTTCAGAATTGCATGAGAAACTCAGTATTCTAACACAAGTCTTCCCAAAGGGAGGATCACAGGAGGCTCAGTTGTTTTAGAATGATGTGATTGTTTCAGAAATTATGGGTATGTTATAAGATATTGGAGTTCATAATGATCAAGGCCACTTTTTATATATCTGTTATGTGTGAATAACTGCTTGAGTGAACCTACCTTAGCATTCTGATTAAGAGCATGCTTTTGAAGAAACTGTCCCCATTGTCTCCACCTAACTGTGCTTTGATTTGCCTCACAAACTATGCTTGGATAGTACTAGTGCTAACAGCACTAGTCCTGAGTGAGACCTTCTTCTAAAAAGCAGGACCAAAGGCACATGGAGTCTTTTTCTTCCCAAAGGGTGGATTGTATTTTTGGCTTAAGCTACTTTGCTTTCAACTCCTGAGCTGTGCATTGTGGGAGGCTTTTATTAGTAAACTTGTCATTAAATTTTGACCTCAATGATTAAGCACTGAAGGGTATAGTTTTATTTTAATCCAGTTGGAAACGTGAGCTGTTTTGATGATAACTGGCAAAAGTAATTGTATTTCTATTTCACTTTTACAATTCAGTAAGCATATGTATGGATCAAACAATATTCAAGGGACCCTGAGTCTATCATAGCTTATCACAATAGTGTAATGTGTAATTATGTTAGTTTTGTGTTGGGTAATTGGGAATAATACTGGAATTTCTTTGCAAATTGTGTGGCCTTTCATGCTCAGTTCTGCATTTTCAGTAATGAATAGGCCGTTCCTTGGAAAAAAAATAATTGCAAAGAGAACTCTAGATACTTGCAAGCTATACTTGTCTACTTTATCCTGTCTGCTTACCAGTGAGTCCTATCTAAAGGCTAGCTAAAGGGCTTCCTTCAGCTGGCCAAGACAGACTTTTGCCTACTGTAGACTGAGATTTTGGGTTAAAAAAAAAATTTATTTATCAGTTAAGAGTTTCTGTATCCTTTTGATGTTATTTGTTGTCTTTTGCATCTTGTCATGGGGTGACACTTGGTTTTGCCTGTACTCTAAAAGTTACACATTAAAATAGAGATATTACCAATACAATAACTGTCAATTGTGTATGAATAAAATTTTTGATCCTGAACTACTGCACAAAGTCAGCAAGAATTAGGACTTAGGACTTCTAGAATGAATTTTGGGGTTAGAAGGGAAGAAATCTGGGAGTTATGAGGAAAAAGGGAATGAATCCTTTTAATTTAGTTGTTCTCAAATTGACTGATAGGCTGCTCTCCAGCCACTCCTCTCCCAGTTTATACTTGTGCCTGGCCTTGCTCCATCCCAAGTGCAGAATCTGACATTTGGACTTGTTAAATTGCAATTAAACTACCCAGTGTTCCAAACTATCTGGATTTCTCTTCAAGGCCTCCTGTCCTCAAGAGAGTCAACAGCATTTCCCAGTTTGGTATCATCAGCAGCCTTGCTAATGGTGCATTTGACTCCTGCATGCAGCTCATTGATGAATATGTGGAAGAGAACTGTCCCTAGGAGTGAGCTCNGAGCAATCCTGCTAATGACTGACAGCAGCCAGATGTAGCCCCACGCACTGCAAGCCTTCAGCCAGTTCTTCACCCAACGCACTCTGAACCTGCTCATTCTACAGAGTTCTGGAGAACTCGTCCAGAAGGATGCTGTGAGGGACAGTATCAAAAGCCTTACTAAAATCCAGGAAAACTACATCCACTACCTTCCCTTCATCCACAAGTGGTTGATTTTACACAGAAGGATATGGAACTGGTTAAATAGCCCTTGTGAACCCATGATGACTCTGCCTGATGTTGACATTGTGAATACAAAAATTGCATACTTTTTCATTAAAATACGTAAAGTTTTGTAATAATTTAATTGCCATGCAGTAATGTGGGATGGTATCTTTACTGATATTTTGATAGCTTGAAAATATGAACATCTAAATACTCTAACAGAAACACAGATTGATTTAGTTTTACTGTTGTGTCTTTGGTATGTTTCGTTATTGAGCTGAAGAATGTTTTTTTTAACTGCTAAACATGAAGGTTAAAGTGCTCTATTTTGGTTAGAGATGAAGTCAGATTTCCTTCACCACTTCAGAAGAATGGCTGACAGATTTCCATGCAAAGGATTATGAATTTATTTGCATGAATTTCAACTATAAATTTGAACATGCAAAAAAAGTCTAGATGACAAATGGTTATTTAAAGTAACCAGAGAGCTCAAGTCTCTTCTATCAGCTGACACTCATTATCAGTATGAAGATCTGTATTATTTTCAGAAATAAATGTCTGGGCGGTTAGATAATCAGAGCATCAAACAGTGAGATATTTCCTGACAAAATATTGGCCTATAATTTTCAAATGTTTAAGCACCAGACAACAAAGCTGTCATAAAATAGGTCGAATGTAATCTTTATATGGAACATCTAGATCACTCTTCCCAATCAAAAACACATGTTGTTTCATGACTTGAACTTTTTCTTCCTCCTCATTTAGAAACTTAGTGCAAGGCCTGAATTTCACCTTTTACATTATGCTAAGTGAAGAATATTTATATTCACTGCACAGTTTCTTTTCTTGTTGGGACTGATCTGTTAGTAACTGATCTTAGCCTTGTAATACGGCATTTTGCTTTTTAAATCTGCAACCTCAAAATGGAGAGTTTTCATTACTCTAAGGGAGAAAATTAATAATGAAGAATTGGAAGCATGTGTCTATCTGTCCTATCTGTCTGTACCTCTTCCTTTCATGGAGGTTTTTGTCAAGTAACAGGGAAAAAAAGAAGGAGGCTGTGCTACTTATCAGTATTGTGGTAATAATGATCTGGTGGCATTGTATGGTACTCACCTTTTATGGAGTTAGACCCCTTAGAAAATTCAGGCTTGATCATTTCCTTGGCTGTATAATTCTATTTCAGTACTTATCAGGATTGTTTAAATGCTACTTAAATGTTTGTCCTTCTATACACAGAGATTTGAATTAATTGCTTGGCACTTTGTGCTTTTATCAAGTATGCTTTTTAGTGCTGAGAAAAGAAATACAGCTTTTTGCAAAGCACTATAATATTTGAATATTTGCATGAAACAGAAAATTTAAGGATACTGTAAATAGCCTTGTAAAACAACATAGAGTCTTTTATTCAGAGCTGTCTTTTTACCTTAAAAATGTTTTTTAAAAGCTTTGATTTAAAGCTATGTGATTCTGAGAGACAGGGATACTTTGAAAGTACAGATTTTTAAAAAAGTTTTGTGGGTTGTTGCTAATGAGAGGATAATGCTTTTGGATATTAGTTTCATGCTTGGAATAACTTTTCAAGGAAAACTTCACATCTTATGCAGTACTGTAACAAATTTCTTTGATATCTTTGCATGCCTTATGACTGTTACAAAACAGTTCTCCAAGGTTTGAATGCTTTTTATGAGTTATGTGTCTCACATTAAAAATTACTACGTGTGTTTTCTTTTTTTATTCATACCTCTACCAAATGACTTCTTTCATGGTCTTGCTCAGTCATCTGTAAAGAGCATGTCTTTATAGTACGGAACAATTGTGTAGGTCTGTTAGAGGATAATCAACCTGGTTTAGTTTAACTTGCTGATGGTATTCTCCAATTTCTCAATTCTACTGTTTTCACTCTTTTTGAACTAGTGGCCTGTTAAAATTGTCAATCTTCTCCAAGCAATTTCCATTTTTCCATCCTTAAAATGGACACACAAGGTTTTTGTCTTACCATACTTGACATTTAACATGGAAGCAGGCACTTTGAATGTATTGGTAAAGTATTTTTTATTTAGTATGCAGTTAATTAAAATCTAACTCCCTTGCAGGTTTTGCATGGGTATGCACTGTCACTGTGCTGAAGAAAGGAATTTAGACTGCAATTAAAATTGTAAGGAGAAATTATGCATCACATTTTCATTGACAGAAATCATGCTACAAGATACTATTTCCTCAGTCACTGATGTTTACATTTCAATTTTTAGTTTTTCCTTTATAACTTCTTATGGAAGTAGCATGTTATGATACCTTGAAAATATTCATTTGCATCTACATTTAAAAAAAGGCAACTAAAAAAAACTAACAAAGACTCCAAACTCAACTGTGTATGAAAATCACTAGCATTCTTTAAAGAATCATTCTTAACTAATCACAGTAAGGCATGATATCCTCCTGTCTGGTATTTTGCTGGTGTATCTGAAAATACTGCTTTTGTTGTGAGTGTATACTCATTGATAATTCTCTTTTGTTTAATTGAATACCTACAACAAATCACTTAAAGAAACTATATAATTTCACTGAAGAAGATTTATAAACATGTTCTCTTTCAGAAATGTTCCTCTTCTAAAAAAATCAATTACTCTTTTAATTTTATTTAGAATGAATTTATTTAGAATGAAGTGCTCACACTCATCTTTAACATAATGCATAAAATAAGCTTTTACTGCCTCCTCCTCTGTACTGGTTAGTTTTTGAAAACTTTTTACCACTCCCTAATTCATATGTCAAGAGAAAATATTAATATGAACCTGTCAACATCTGTTGAAACAATTATCGTAAATGTAGAAAAGGAAATTAATCAGAGCAACAAATGCTCTTGAAAGGAAGGAAATTTTGTTTAAGGGTTCTGGGGCAGCTTTAATTCAGTTCCGTTGTTCCCCAGCAGTGTAGGACATGCAGTCCTATTTTTGATGTTTATCATCAGTTGCTGCATGGAAGATTTGGACCTGCTGAACTCTCTTAACTTGGCAGATAACTGAAGAGGAAACTCTGAGATACATTGGGGGAAAATTATAGTACTAACCTTAAAAGCTCTGTTGCGTATGTGTATTATGTTGCTGATTATGAAAACCTGTTTCAACAGATGTATGCAACTTGTATCAACATAAATTATGAGGGATATAAAACTAATAATATAGCTTATGTGATTAATTTTTTTCATTATTTGACTTATTTCTTATACACATTAATTGATCATATTTCTTTTTCCTAGCTTTATGCTTTTAACTGTAAGTCCACAGTAAGAGGTATACTATTTGAAGACCTTCTTGCCCCCTTACATTCGTTTTTCAGTAACAGGAGAAAAAGTCTAATTACACTTCATAATTCTCAATTTGGTTACTGAAAATAAATTTTTATTTTCTTCTGAAGTGGAATGCAAGAAAAAATAGTTACAGACCAGTTCTTATACTGGATTTGCAGCCTTCCTCACAGGCCATTTTCCAGATAGCCTCATTCCTTTTGTTCCTCTCTCTGCACACCCCAGTGTCCATCTTCATCTACTAGTCGATAAATTGGGTCAATGACTACAAAAAGGTCAGGCTAAGAAGTGAAAATTTCCATGAGGTAACTTGCATAACTTGAGGTAACTTGAAAAAGGTTGGCGTAGGATGAATGAGGTGTCTTGCTGTAGGAGACAGGCTCCCTGAAAGAATCATAAAAGAAGCAGTCTATCTTTACAGCCTAATCCTTCAGATTCTTGTTGGCTACAGACTTGGGAGAGAAAACTTGAGAACAAACCTTACCCTTGTATAGCTGCATAATCCCTAGGAGTTATTTAGTATGATTTTTTATTCTTGAAAATATCCCAAAATAAAAGTTCTGTTTCCCAGGTCATAAAAATTATTTTCGTGATCCAAAGCAAGACATAATAAGACTTGTTCTGCCAGTATTCGATTTTATTCTTTCCTCTGAGAACTCATTTTTGTCATTTGTTACTTGACAAGATTACCAGCACCTATAATCTAAAAAAAAGAAAAAAATAAATGACAATCCTAGAAGAAATCACTAATTATGCAGTAATGTGGGTGTAAAGGTACCTTGAGAGATCAATCTGTTCAGCCCAATCTTCTTAAAGCGGGACTAAGGTCAAACGTGGATTGAGTTGCAGTTGGCTTTATCCAATCTATTTTGGGAAATCTTCCCATGATACAAGTTACCTGTTTTCCCTGGGCAACACGTTCTGGTGCTTATCTGCTCTCAGTGAAAAAAATTGGTGTCCAACTTAAATTTCCTTCATTGAACTGTGGGGAAAAATAGCATTTGCTACTTGTCCTGTCAGCCTGCAGACCTCAAACATCTTTCTCCCTGATTGTCTGTTTCACACTGAAAAGTCCTTCTTCTACTTAGCTCCTCCTTGAAGAGAAGCTGTGTTACACCTTTTGATCATTTTTTAAATGATCAAAATGAAAACCTTGAAGATGTTTTTCAGATCTGGTTTTTTTTTGGTAGTCCATCCATGATCTAACATAATGTTACAGATTAGCCATCAAAAAACTTTGAAGTTTAGTTTTTTTAAGTAGTAGCTTTATTTTAGTCTCCTTGTTTAATTTTACAGGTCTTGTGTAAGGATTTAAAAGTTCTATATAAATGTGATGTTCTTACTGACTGAATTAAAAAGCTGCTGTAAGTAAGTTTAATCTTTTGCCCTATTGCTGTAGTGAATTTCATGCATTAACTACTTAAAAGGTTTTTGTCTTTGGTTTTATATATTTTGTCTTGATTTGTGTGTGCCTACTGTCACTTTTCATTAGCAGTTACCTGTTAGAGGGTTTAGCTCAAATCTCAAGTCATGATTCTCTGTACGACTGACATAGGCTGAAAAAACTATCATTTCCCATGGACATCTTTTCACACTTCTAAGTACTTCCAGTCTCAGTCCTTCCATTAAAAGGTTCATTGCTGAGCAAATGAGTATGTGCAGAAAACTAAAGCTGATGGTTTATAAATTAATCTAGCACCTTTCACAATACAGTAGTCCTGATGACCTCCTATAGCGGGTGTGTATTCTATTTTTGAAAATATTTTGTTTGAAAATTAATTCAGTTAATTCAGAAATAAATAGTTGACGTGTTATTTTATTTGCATATTGCTTGCAACTGAAGTTATATATGAGACACTGCTAATGCTGCTGTAACAGCAAAGACACTCTTAAAGGAGTATGATTTTAGACTGAATGTTCCACAGATAATGACTGCCCTGAAAAACAGATATTGTGATATTGCTACTAACTCTTATGACTTGAAATTCAGTAAAGAAGGATAATATAAGAGAAAAAATTTCTGATTCCAACATTTCTATTTCTCTTGTCTGATGTACTTTAGTGAACTGCAAAAAGAGAGTAGTGTTATTTAGAGGCTGGAGGAATCCTGTGAAAAACTTCAAACCTAGCTTGTCTTTCTGTCATTTTGTGCCTAAGTTTTGGGAAAATACTCGTCATCTCCCTTCTATCAAGTTTCTGCTTTGTCTTTTATTCTGGTACCTTTTTTTTAAATCGTGGATTTTCATCCAATTAAATCACACAATGTTTGTATTTTGTATTTATAGTCATTGTATAAAGACACAGAAGCATTGATTTTAATATTTTACATTTAGTTCCCCTTTGAGTTGGAAGCATCTTGAGATGGCTTTGCTGACTGTGGTTTGATAGTTGCCAGTCTGTTTTCCCTTGTGCTTGAGGTTATACAGTTATGGCTGCAGCCAGTCTGTCATCCCAAACCATGTGCTGTTTGAGGCCTGCTGGTTTTTCCACAGTGTTTACTTTCCACGTTTCGCTATAGCCATTTTGATTCTGAGTTTGATTCTCATTCAGATGGAGCTCATCCCTGCTATATAGTTTCATCCTTTTCCTGAATAAATCTACCCCCTGGTCATCTTGCTATTTTGGCAGGTGCATGCTGAGTTTTTTTGCTCTGCTGTATTAATTGCTGTGCATGTTAGAAAACAATTCAAAGAAGATATTCATATTACATGCATTTAGTATGTGCCAAGAGGACAGCTATCATGGGTCATAGAAAAAAATGGAAAATATGGTTGGCAGTCTGTTTCCATAAAGGCACAGATGATTGTCTTTGCTTCTAAGGTCAGTTAATCATCTTGGCTTTTTCTTTGGGTTTAACAATGAGAGCTCTTGTTGGTCTTCTTTTTATACTTATAACAAACCCACTACATTTGTTTTTTCCTTTAATTTGATGTCTTACTTTATATAAACTAACTGACTTTTAAGTTGTTGATAATTTTTATTTGGACTGTGCATCCCTCTCTGTTTAAATTCTTAACCTGCTTGGATTTATCATCTTGCTTGGCTGATTAGAAATTTAATCCATTTATGGTAAGGCTTTTGCTTTTGATGATTTCCTTTCCATGAAGGTTGAATTCCTAAGCTACATACTATCCTATAACTTCGATTTATAGAACCACAGATTACAAATAGAGCCCCTCCCCCAAGTCTTGTAATTTACCTTTGTAACTAGCTATTTTATTTTATAAGTTATAAATTATGGGAATAAAATATTAGACTAATTAGGGGTTGCTTATAAAACACTTAATAAAAAATAAATAGGTTCTATCTATTATTTTTATCTCTTCAACCAGTCAATACCTTTGTAATACAAACTAGACTTTATGTCTGAGTGAACTCTGTCAGTTTTTTCTTAAGTTATGTTCCATAGACCTGGTATTTTTAATAAAGATTTTCAATTTCTATTTATACTATCAAATTGAAAAACAAACTAGAAGTATTTCAAGTATCAGAATGTGTAGGCACACTTATTTCTTTGCTGGACAAATTCTCAACATATCAGTTTTGTCAACAATATATAGAAAAAAGTTGGGCATTCACTAAGGTATGCAATTTGTAGTCTTTGAGGAGATTTCTAATGTAGTTCTTATCTTCTTTGTTTTCTCATGCCCTGAAGTGTGTGTTATCATTAATGAACTTTTCATATGTTAAAATTTTAACTTCAAGCTTCCCAAATGATGTGCTAACTTATTGGGTAAACATTTGGTCTCTCCTTTTCCTCTTTTGTAACTCAGAATTGGTTTATTCTTCCTTTTATTTTTTTTGCATATTATTCAAATCAGAATTTGAACCAAGTTGCAGAGAAATGTTTTTCTCTGGTTTTGGATAATTTCTTGATAGTGTTTCTATGATTTTCTGATGAGTATTTTTCTCTCAGAGGTTGTAAATGAATACCTAAAGAAAATATTTTAATACCTTAAATGACGTATATTGCTTTCCCTGTAGTGCAGGTTTCTTTTATGTGTGGATGTACTTCAAAGAATGCATTTAGTTTTATTTCTCTGTTTTTAGTTTGCTGCTTTTTTTTTTTTTCTCTTAGGCCCGGCGCAAAGAGGTTTTTATCCAGGAGCGATATGGAAGATTTAATCTGAGCGACCCATTTCTGGCTCTTCAGAGAGACTTTGAGACAGGTGCTGGTGATAAAGAAAAGAAGCCAATATGCATGAACCCTCTGTCCATTTTAGAGGCTGTTATGGCTCACTGCAGGAAAATGCAAGAAAGAATGTCAGCTCAGTTGGCTGCTGCTGAAAACAGACAAAAGAAGGTATCCTGCTATTGACTTTTTAATTTTCCCTCTCAATGAAAGATTTGTTCTTTCGTGCCACTTTTTAAATTTGCATCTTTGGCTTGATTAACATTATGAGTGTTAAAATGCTGACACTTCATTTTCATATTGGGTGAAGTGCTGATTTTCTGGTGATATTTTGTATGTACACTTCATTTGTTCTGTGAATTTAGCTCTATTTATGGAAAAAATTGAATATAACTGGTACAAGGTGATAAAGTGGATATATAAGTAGTATCTCAGTGTGAACTGAGATGGCATCATCACAATATATTTTTAAACCAGTACTGTTGGAGCCTTGAGGACCTATTTTATTTTCGTTCTAACCTGAATAAAGTAAATAATTTATTTTAAATTTATATCAGGTGGCTCTATTTCATAAATCAGTAAAAATGTTTTATAACTCTAAAATACTTTTTTGCATATTTAGAACATTTAATGTAAAAAGAAAATAATCTTGGAACAATTACATTGCAGAAAAAGTGCCAGATTGAAGATAAAACAATGTCATTTTGAAAGTGAGTGATTGGTTGGTGACTTTACATATTTCACTAATATGTAAGCCATACATTTCTAAAACATAGCTAAATATGAATTTATTAGGCAGGGGCTTCTAATAGAAAGAGAGGAAGCAGTCATATGAAAGACTAATCAAGACAAGGTATATTTGAATAAATCAAAAGAAATGCTCTCTATGTGTTCAGTCATCTTCACTGGGTATAAGATGGATAGAATGTCTTCTACTGCTGTGATACAGCTTTTTGGTGACAGTTTTACATTGATTTAAAAACCCCCAAACAGGAAACAGTCTAAGACAATTGACATTAAATTGATTTTGGTAAGGATTGCTCTTTGGAAAAAAGCATGCATGCAAAAGTTCTGGAAGTTGCTGGAAATACATGCTTAAATTATACCAGCAAAGATTTGTTGTTACTTCAGCTCTGTTGTTTAGTTTAGTATAAGCATCATTGCTCTGTTAGGACTTCAGTAAAACAGAATTAAAAAAAAAAAAGGATATTACTAGACTTTATATATTGATATGTAAGTCTTTAAACAGTTTAATGCAGAGTGAACTATTACTAGTACGTACCTCACACTTCTTTGTGAGAACTCTTAAGTATTAATTTTCTTTCTCATAAGCTTTTTCAGTAAACAGAAAAGTAGGAAAGGGCAAGCAAGCTTACTTGTTCTGACTGAAAAAGGATATTGAGAGAAACACTGACATGCCTGCCAGGACAGCTGAATTAGTTTCTTGTTTTAGTGCATGGCCACAAGTCTCTTTTTGTACCTAAATTCTTCATCTGTCTCAGGCTTTTATTATATGAACAGATACATGCACCTAAGATGGGCTCACATATTACAAATATGTCAGTATATTAATATGTCAATTCAAATTTTGTCCTTTTTTTGCCAAAATCTATATTTGTGAGTCTGTTTGTACAGGACAGGATGCTTTTGTCTTTTGCTTCCTAGAAGAATATGTGAGCATCTTTTTTCTTTAAATCTTAATTTTAAGGATTTGAAAACAAACTTCATGTTGTTGAGCAGCTGTGTGCATGACTGTCTACTGAATTACATCTTCCTCTTTTAAACTCCATTAGAAATACTATTTGTACAAGACACTTAAACTCCTTGCATTTGTGGTAACAGACTATGTATGTCAGCCATCTCCATTCATTCACAAACCATTGATTCAGTGTTTTACCTTCCCTCTGTTCCACATTTTTCTATCTGTTCTTCATCTCTCAATTCCTTCTGTTGAAGAGGTTAATGAAGGTGTTTTGAGGGACTTAAAAAAATGTTCAACAAGGTAGGGTGACACAGTGTAAGAAAAAAAGATCAGCATAGGCAAATGTGACCTAAATAAAAGCCAGCTGCACCCTCTCCCTCCAAGAGTGGTTCCTCCTTCTTTAAATGTGTGATGCCTCTATCTTCATGTTTGGAATTGCTTCACTGTCCCACTGTAAATAATGAAGTCTATGTACAGCTGTGTTTATTTTCTCTGGATATTACTGAACTTTAAACAGACTCAGAGTGAACTCTTATTCCTGGGCAGACTTAATATCTGTGAATATAATCACCTTGAAAGTATTCTATGTGTAAAATTTTTATTTGATCACAAAAAAAAGCAAAGCATAAAAATATATCAGCATGTAGTAAAATCAAGAAGGTACACAAAGGACTGTAAGTCATAGGCTTACCATATACAAACATATTCTCGGATGTCATCTGCTTTGTGTTAAGTCTCCATTCTCTTCCATCTCTTTGAATGCTTTTCTTGAAGCTGCTGTGAAAATTAATTTTGAATTTTCCTGGGAACACAAGACAGATCATCAAAATGACAGTTCTTGATTTGTTGAGAGTTTGCAGAGGAGTTAGTATTGGGATGCATGCTCAAAGAAAGGCAAGCGTGGGTTGGAAAGGGCCTGCTGGTGTAATTTATTCTAACCTTGTGCTTAAAGCTCGTTATCATCATCAGTACATCTGGTCATCTGTGAATTTGTCTTGCTTAGTCATGAAAGTCCCCCAGGAATGGCAATACTGCATCTTTTCTGCCCTGGTCTCCGTGTGAAGAATTTTTTTCTGAGACTGAACCTCTCAAAGGACAAGTTTTCTTTTCTGTAACCTTTTATTATGGAGCCCCAGCTACCATTTCCAAGATAAATTTGACTCTTGTCATTAATGTAAAGGTCCTTCCAAAGGATATTGCTGTTAGATTATCTTAGATTATCTCTCTGTTTTCCACTAAACTATGCAAGCCAAAGTCCTCAACATTTTCTTACAAGGCATGCTCTCTCTTACCTCTGAAGGGCCTTTGTTGGTTAATTGTTTGTAGGACACTGTATTTTTTTCTCAGTATTCTTTTCTACTCCTTTTCAAATCCTTCTTGGACTCATTTTCAGATGTTTATATTACTGATCTGATACAGTGTAAGCATATAGTGCCCTTTGTAAAAATCAGGTTCTCGTTAGTTCGTAAACTCATTAATAATTGCAGCTAGTTCCGAATCTGTCACCTAAAGGAAGAAATACCATGTATATATTCAGAGGTTTTTCCTATTCAGGATGATGCAGCCAAAAGAAGAACAAGAGGGAATGAGAGAGAGAGAGAGAGAGACATAGGAGACAATGTAAAATGAGAAAATAATGCTGCTTTTGTATATTGAAATCAAAGAGAGGATTTACATTTATATTAGGATGCAATGCTTACAAATAAGGTATCATTATAGTATGATAAGCTGATTTCATGCCAGTTAAATATTAAAGTCTGCTTGTAATTATTTGGAAGTAATATAATTTCTCAACATTTAATTTGTAGAATGAGAACCTCATCTGAAAACAAAATAGCAAAATAATTAAGTATAGAAAGTTTTGACAAAAAATATTTTCACTATAATCTTTATACATCTCCAAGTTTTAGAAATTGTATACATTTCTCATTATTTTTGTACCTATTTTAACAAAGATAAAAACTGGTTGGATGCTCCACTTGTTTTGAAATTCCAGTGAACCATGCAAATGCTGTTGTATCCTTTGAAAGTGCATTTAAATAACTGAGGAAAAAATAAGGGGTTTTTTCCCTCTTGTAGCCTATGATTGGGACCATTCTTAAACACAGTGTCATGATAATATTTTGCAAATTTAATTTGCAGCTGTACTTCCATTAACAGAGGAAGAGATGTTGCTGCTGATACAGATTTCCTAACAACGACTGATAATACCATACGTTGTTTTTCATATGTTTAGCACTAGTTTTTGGGGCTCGGAGCAACCTGGTCTAGTGGAAAGTGTGCCTCCTCATGGCAGAGGGGCTGGACCTTCGAGGTTCCTTCCAACCTAAATCATTCTATGAGGCTATGATACTGTTTTTAAGAAAGAGTAGGTGTGGTTTTGTGAAAGGCATTGTGCAGAGTGTCAACCTGGAATAAAGCTCTAAAACCCCAGTGGCAGCCCCTTTGCTGCTAAATGGGTTTTGAAGTATTTGAAACCAAGCTGATATTTAAAATGTAGGTATCATTTCCCACATTGATTTCTTCCTCATAGGTGTTTTATAAAATTATGTGTTGCCATATTTTTGCATTCCTTTTCTAGAAGAGGGTCTGTGAATAAAAGCTTACAGTAGGCAGAATGAATTCGAGGCAATGGCTGTATGAATAAGGGGGAAAATTATTCTTATCCATTATCTGCATTTTGGTAGTTCTTTGATTCTATCTTACACATCACTGATGTCAATGAGACTTTTCACTGTTAGTAAGTACAGGAAACTTGGCCTGTGCCAAAAAGTTGTCTTACTTATGGATGTTAAAACAAGATGCAGGATACCAGTTGTGTTCATGATGAACATAATCTCCTGCAGTTGGAGGAAGAGATGAAACCTAACCCCTTTGTTTCTGTCCTCAAAGACTTTTTGCAAAGCTCATCTCTTACTTGTGTTTGGTTCCTTTACTGAGATGGCTTTATGCTATGTCTTATTTTTGGAGAACAGGTAACTCCATCACTCAGGACTCACAAGTATTTAACCACTTGGGGGAGTCTCTCTGTTGTCAATGGAGGAAATTAAAAGATTTTTCTAAGTTTCTACATTGCTCTACGGAGATGTCTGTCTATTTTGCTTGTATAAGACTGTATGCACTTGTGTTAGATATCACAAATCACCTGAGTTCATTTTAGTCATACTCTCAAAGATTAAAATATCAGTGTCAGGTTAATACTCGGTTATTATGAGATGAGAATTGTTAATGAGAATTATTTTCTATGTTTTCTTACAGTTGGAGATGGAAAAATCTCAGTTACAGAATCTTGAGCTGGAGCACAAAAAGCTGTCTGCCCGTCTTGAAGAAGAACGTGGAAAGAATAAGCATGTAGTATTGATGCTAGTGAAAGAGTGTAAGCAGTTGTCTGGCAGAATTGTAGAAGAAGCCCAGAAACTGGAAGAAGTGATGTCAAAATTTGAAGAGGAAAAGAAAAAGGCTACTGAATTGGAGGAGTCTCTTGCAGCTGAGAAACAAAGGAGTACACAAATGGAAGCTCAAATGGAAAAGCAGCTGTCTGAGTTTGACACAGAGAGAGAGCAGTTGCGTGCCAAACTTCACAAAGAGGAAACACACACCAGTGACCTCAGAGAAGAAAGAGATAAAATGATCAAAATGATTGAGCAATTAAAAAAGGAGAATGAAAGTAAAGCTAATCTTTCTCAGAAGAATAGAGACAGGAATCTTGTTTCTGTTTCTGTTGAAACAGAGGAGCCAAGTTCAAGAACTGTTGCTTGTCAAACAGAGACTGTAATGATGGACAGTAGCATAGAAAATGCTAAGAAGTTGCCTTTGACTGTCTCTATAAAGTCTCCTACAGTGAGCCCACTAGTGTCTGGCAATTCAAAAATGAATGTGTGTGCCAATGCAGCATTTGTGAAGCCTGTCATTGATAGGCAGTCTTCATCTAGTGAACTTGTCCCTCCCACGACTCCTATTTTTGCACAGAATCAAAACAGAATTGAAGAAAATGGGCCAAGTACAGGCTCATCCCCTGATTTATCAAGTAGCGCTTCCCCTTTTTCAAATAGTAATTCCCTTTGCACCCCTACCACACCAACTGCCACAGCTCAGAATTCCTCACTCTCTTCATCTATACACAGTTTGCATTCACCATCTGCCAACACTACTGGCCATCCAGGCCTAAATCCACGAGTCCAAGCAGCTAGATTTAGATTTCAGGCAAATACAAATGATCAAGACCAAAATGGAAACACAACCCAAAGCCCTCCCTCAAGGGATGTATCCCCTACTAGTCGTGACAACCTTGCTGCCAAGCAGGCGGCTCGGAATACTGTTACCCAAGTTCTTTCAAGATTTACAAGCCCTCAGAGTAGCACTCCATCACGGCTAGGGACATCACATTCAGTGGATGTTGGCACTTACCCTCCAGTTGGTAAAATGACTTTAAAGACTCCAAGTGTATCAAGAATTGACAGAGGAAATCCTCCACCTATTCCTCCTAAAAAACCAGGGCTTTCACAAGCTCCTTCTCCACCACACCCACAGCTTAAAGTTTTAATGGATAGTAATCGATCCCCAAATACAAGTGCGAAAACTGACAACAAAACCATGACCTCACCTCTATCAAGTTCACCACAAGGAATCAGGGTAATAAATGAGGAAATTATTTCTAAGTCCTCACCTCAGCTGCCACCAAAACCTGCTATAGATTTATCTGTGGCACCTGCAGGCTGTGCCATACCAGCCATAGCCTCATCTCAGGTGGGTGCCTGGCCTTCCCACTTTCCTGGACTGAACCAACCTGCATGTTCAGAAAATTCCTTTGTCATTCCCACCACCATTGCCTGTAGCTCCTCCATAAACCCTGTTAGTGCTTCATCCTGTAGACCATGTGATTCAGACAGCCTCCTGGTAACAGCATCAGGTAAAGGGATTGATGTGCTACAAACTGTCTCCCTCAAAAATAACATTTTGGTTTTCTTTTATGTCTTGTTTGCTTTATTTATCTTGTAACTTTCTCTTTCTTACTTTCTAAAAGCCAAAATTTTCATTTGTATTTTTTCCACATTCCAGGGTTATGAGAATTCTTTCGCTGATTTAGTAATGTTATAAATAAGTTTGCTTCCTCAAGGAAGTCTCCATATTGAAGGCTTTTTTTAAAGAGAACTAATGTTTAAAGTAAGTGAGCTGCAGATCAGAGTGTATTAAATTGTAGTTTATAAAATAGGACATTCCAGGTTTCCTGTTACTAAGCAATTTTTATTCCCATTACACTTCATTGAAAACTTTCTACATGTATCAGGAGTAACGTAGTCATCCTTTTAACATTTGGTTGTCACATCATACTGTCGGAATCCTCTCTACTTTCTGAACTCTGCCATAAAACTATGAGCTCAGAAATCTTATCCTTCTGTTTGTCTACTGCTCCTCAGAGTCAACAATGTTGGGATTTGATGACAGCCTATTAGTTGGCTGTTTTTCATATAGGTGTCCTGAATTATCATCTTAAATTCATATTCCACAATGAGTCTGATTGCCATGTCAGATAGATGATTAGTCTCCCAGTATTTCAAATATTTTCCAAGCTTAATTTGCCGTCAAGTGCTATTAGGCTCTGTAACAGAATTTTTAAATTCTTTTTAAAAATTTAAGATTTTATGAACATAGAACTAATTACTAGATAAGTCAGCTTCAAAGTGAGTAGTTTTTGTAAGCACAAGACTGTCTTCCACAAATCCTATGCATGAATTAGGTGTATTACATTAATTATCTGATATTTGGAAATAATTTAAGATAGTTATTGATCATTCTTCAGAGGAATAAATCTCATACCTTAAAATTGAAATTACCAGTGTTTTTCTTCATAACTCCATGTATTGTTATTGCTTTAGTTGGTGCTTTGAGGTATTAACTTTTTTCTTAGGAGAACAATCATTCTTTTCAATCGGACTTTGCCCCCAAATATTTAATTTTTGTTTCTTATGAAATGTGTGACCGTTTTCAGAGAAAATTCTCAAAGAGAGGACTTGTTATCAAAAATTGTTAGGTTGATTTTTAGGAGTGCCTTCTTTCTCTAACTCCTTTCATTTTTTCTGAGGAGGCATGGAAATATTTGTTGATTTCATTCCATTGTAATCCTTGCTCTGAATATTTGATCTTAGTACTTTGTAAGTGACACTATTTCTTGGGAATACTTGCAATTGCAGATGGGAAACATATCCCATGATCTAAAGTATGCTAAAAAAAATTGCTTACACTCTACTTAGCTGTATGCTATTTTATTTTATTAATATAGAGATGTTATTTTAATATCTCCTTTACTGGCTGCATAAAGGCTCAAAGAACCTTAGTAACTTTATCTGTAACATTCACATAAATATGCAGGAAGTTCTTTGTGATTTACCCAAAATAATGCTTATATTTTATTGCACTTATTCTTCAATCTCATTTTCTTTATTTTTTTAGGGAGTTTAATCTATTTTGGACAAGCGTTCTAGCAAACTGCAGAACTAAATAAATTTAGGGCAACGGATATTGTGCAACTATAGAAAATACTTCCTTCAAAATTTTATGCTAAGAAAAAAACCAGATTTTATAAATATATATGGAAACAGAAAGTTAAACCAAATTTAATAACACTAGTTTTGTTAAGATAGTGTAGTCAGTAATAACTGAGTTCATGCCACTTATTCTTTTTTTTCAGCTTCTTTTTTAAATATTACTTTTTTTGAGTTGAGAAACATCTAACAATCTACAAATACTGCTGAAACTTCTTTCCCATATCTGCATTTTCTCTAGGCACAGAATCAGTTAGTTTTATTAATGATCTGGTTGATTTTAATATGTTTTGTTTACTTTTTTTCAGAAAATGTTTAGAATTTCCATTTTACATTCAGTTAAAGCAAAGCATGGTTGAATCTTACTCATATTTTATTGTATAGTAAGTAGTGAGCTTTAGTCAGAATTTTAAAATATTTTTAAAAGCAGTGCCAAACAATTTTAACATATTAAAGAACATTGACAGATTCCTGCTTTTTTGTTTTGTTTTGTTTGTCAATAAATTCATGCTTACTGTGGAGTCAGAAGAATTGTTAGCAAACTAATCACTAAAGTAGTATATTTATTTATTTTAGGAGTTTCCTAGTTAGCTCAGATTGCTTTAGGAACTTAGCAAGAGCCTGACTTTCAGTAAGGAATTGTCTTGGTTCTAGGAAGAGGAACTGTTAAGACCACACTTAAAATGGGAGCTGTGATCTTGTCACTTAGGCATTCTATTAAAGTAATGTGATCATATCTTCTTTTGGCTATTGTACCACAATAGATGGGCTATTCTACCACATGTTGCTCTTTTCATCCCTGGTAGGAAAAGACACGGACCTTCATCGCTAACATTAAGCAGACTACACATAGAGACATTACAATGAACATTTATGGCCTGATTCAAAATCTGTGGCAGTGTTTTCATTGACTTCAGCAGCCTTTTAAACGGTGCCAAAATGCTTCTCCTGTGTTTGGATTTCTACAGTTCAATGGCTTAAGACTTCAAAATGGAAACAAATGTAGGCGTTTGGATTACCATACCCCTGGGATTTCTGCTTTCACTTTCTTCTTACTTTTGTGCTTTCTGAGTCAATGAAATATATTTTTTTATTTTGCTCATTTCTATAATGATTGATTTATTCTCTCTTTACAATTGGCTTTGAAGATAAAAGAGGGGGAGGGATGAAGGGCTGATCTAGGCTCTGAAATTAACCATCTCACATTCTGAAGCTGATGCCAGAAGCTGTTTTTGTCTGTCCCTCTGCCCTTCATCACTGCATGCCCTACAAGCTTTCATGGATGCTTCACATTTCCTAACTTTTTGCATCTTTAATGGTGTCCCTTATCTATTGATATTTTCTAATGTTGGTGCATTTTGTTGGATGAATTGAATTTTATTATGCTGCTTCACAGTGACAATAGAGTGTAAAGTTATATTTATGTTATTACTTGTTTTTCTATCTTTATTAGTAGAAGGTTTTCCTTTAATGGTAACCTAATATAATGGATTTCATCACTGAATTGCAACAACTTATTTTTCTGTTCAAGGAGATGAAATGAAAATTAAGATGTGACATTAAAAAATTTCTTTCATTTTGGCATTTCTCTTAAGGATGCCCCAAGAACAAGCAAACAAGCAAATAAACTTCATCAAAAAATTGCACTTTTTTCAAAAGAAAAGGAGACCCAAAATACTATTCATATTACCAAAATTCCAGTGTTAAACAGTTTTAGTAACTGTAGTGCCATCTTGGCTATATCCACTATCAGGTAATTACCACAAGAAGACAGTAAAAACTACACAAGTGCTATTTTAAAAACATGCATAAATGTATAGCAACAGCTGCAGCACAGTTAGTTTCAAAGAATAACAAAAGGCTGGAAAAATAAAACCACTTTCACAATGGAAAGGAATACCATAAAGTTTTCTTTGGACCTTAAGGAATTTTTGTAAGAGTTAACTGTTCTCAAATGCTGGAAGGTGAAGGTAATGTATTTTTTTGCCACTTAAAAGATACAGTTTACTTTGTATATTGCTTATTGGTTTTTTTAATAAACTTCAGAAACCCTCAAAATCATCTTATTAAAAGTATTGCAGAAGTAAGTACTACTAGGAGTATTAATAGTCAGAAGGTAGCTTCAGAATTAAAGTTACAAGAAGATGTATGGAGTTAATTTTACAATTTATCTTTGGTTTAAATTTGGATTTATAAGGTAGCTTCACAGCTGCAGTGATGACTTCTTACAGTGAATATAAAAAATTTAAGTTTAACAATAAGCTAGTAATATTGAGAAAGTACTGAAAACTTGTTTCCTTTAGATACTTAACTAGTAAACTTAATTTAAATTGACAAATTTCGATTATTTTGGAAACAAATATTTTAAAAAATGCTCCAAGCATTTTTTGTTGTGTTTTTTTAACTGGGGTCAGACTATGTATTCTCATTGGTATTGCTCAGATGATTAATTCTTATGTAAGTCTTGATGTTAATTAAATTTATCAACATCTTACAAGGTACCCAGTTTATTATTTCTGTGGAATTCTGTTTGGAATTTCTGTATTTAATTTCATTTTCCAAAATATGGACAGATCATCCCAGCATGGTACTGCTACTCCACGTATTTTTTCTAGTTCAAGATGTTGGATAGCATTTACCACTTGAATGGAGCTGAAGCTAATGCCCTGCAGTTCTTCTTCAATCTCAGGCATTGCAAAACTGCATTAAAAGCTGCCTTAACTTGCTTTGTGTCAGATTTCAGCCTCATACACTAGCCTATTTGTGGCCACAGAAGACAAAGTTATTTATTTAAGAGATAAATACAATGTGTCTTTTCTAAAGGTAATATTAGAAATATGAAAAAAGCCCCAACGTTTCTCCTATTTTCTCTTGCAGTCTTTGCTCAAAGAAGAATGCACAAAATATTCCATGCCTTATGCAGCAAACTTCATATTCAACAAAGTCCCTACTAAAGCTGATAAGCAGTCAACAGAACATTTAACCACTCCTAAGCTTTCAGAGTTTTGGATTGAATATTCTTTGTTAATGGAGTGACTTGAAAGCTTTTAGACATTAATTTTATGTAACCTGTTATCCATTCCCACTGGAACGTTTTATAATATATTGTTTAAGTATCACTGAGTAAAAGGAACATTACCTTAATGGAGAGTTCAATAATAAATATATTTTTTCTGTATTAATTCTGTAAATGATTGCTACATGTTTTTCCAAACTTATTGAAAGGCACCTGAAGTCATTAAGGGCTCTCTGCAGTTTATAAGTACACATGAGTTATGTAAATACTAAATATTTAAATACTAAAATTTGCACTAAGGAGGATAAAATTATGAATGAAAATAAGTACTTTGTTTTGAAAACTTTTCTGTAAATACTTTTTAAAAATATTCCCAGTATATTGCAAATAAATTAAAACTTGTCTAAAACTACTGCTAGTTTTGATAATATAAAATTTTTTGAGACATGCAGATGCTATTACAGTTCACAAGTTTCACACAAGACCTTTTGTATTGAAGTCCTGTTCATTTGTATTAAAAAGTGTCACCCTTTAATGCAGTTTTTATTCTTCAGAATACCTTCTAATGTGTAGACAAAACACCATCACAAAACTTTTGCTAAACTGACAAATGCAGTCATTTTGAAGATACTTTTTAGCACTTAAAAGAACACAGAAAATGCAGGGCTTTATTTATGTGTCTCTAACTTCTGTTGCTTTAACTCACAGGCTGGTCTTCCTCCCTAACCCCTTTGTTAACAAGTGGTGGTCCTGTCCCCCTGGGTGGCAGGCCCACCCTTCTTCACCAAGCTGCTGCCCAGGGAAATGTCACTTTATTATCAATGCTGCTTAATGAAGAAGGACTGGACATTAATTACTCTTGTGAAGATGGCTATTCTGCCTTGTATTCTGCTGCTACGAATGGACATACAGGTAAATGATACTAGTATGGCATCCATGTAAACTAGTGAGAGCTTACTTCATGAGTTTTTAATATTTAATTAGGTGAAAAGCATTCTTCTTAAAAGTTTAAAAGTGGGATATATCGATTATATATCAAAGTCATGGTAGAGCAGATATATATAAGCAATGCTTCTTGAAGCAGAATTTTGAAACTCCGAAAGCATTTGAAGCACAAAAATTGGTAGCACTCTTCAGGAACATCCATTCTAATTCTCCTCTCCCTTTGTATATAAAAAGCTACCACATATTATCACCCCATGTTCTGTGAAAAGCTAAAGATCTTTTCTAGCAATAAGAGCTTGAAAGAAAGAACTTTCGACTACAGAGAGTAAGCAGCAAAGAATAGATGGTCATCAGGGTTTTGATCTTCTGCATCAGCAGTGAAAATGATGGAAGATAGTGTCAGAATAGTGTGTTACTTGGGACAGAATATGAACTGTCTATTTTTGAACTAAATGAAATAGCCTTCATTTGTTACCTAGGCTCTCCTGAGAAAATGAAAAGGGTTTGTATTTTCCTTTCCCCATGACCCCAACCCTCCTTCGTATTGAGGAAGTATCATTTCAGAGCCTTTCAACAGTCTTCATATTTTATGAATGTATTTATGCAATGCAGCAGATATGTTACTAACAGATATGAATTTCATGGATAAAAACTCCTAGCAATAGTTTTCAGACTTTCAACACAAGGCTCTCAAAGAGCAGTTTGTTTCAAAAGTCCAGTGCACACAGTACATTACTATAGCTTTTTCTACTTACATAAAAACCTCCAGATTCTTATATTGCAAGTGCTATCATTATGCTGTCTTGGACACTAAAGATGAAATCTATCAATACCAGTGGCAAATATTCCATTAATTTTTAGTAAAGTAAAAAATATATTTCAGAGTAGAAGGTGAACATAGTCCCTGATCCAGTGTTCCAGATAGCACAGAGACTATTTCATAATTATTTTCAAGTATTTTAAAAATAAAACTAAAGTTAGTATACAAAATCTGCAGCTAGGCAGATAGTGTACGTTTCTCTGACATCTTCAGGGTTAATTTTGCTACCAGGCATCGGCAAGGAGGAATTTTAATTTTGCTCAAAATGGTATATTTTGTCTTTGCTTCCTAGGTGCTGTGGGGTTTTTTGGTAGAACCATCTGGGTCTTTTCACCTGAGTTTCTTTCTTGTTGCCAAGACCTTTAAAGTAGTGAAATAGTATTTTTTTTTCCCTTGGGTGATTTTTTTCTTTTTTTCAGCTTGTTATCTGCAGTATTAAAAATCCTAGTTAATTATATTGTGTGGATTTATTATTCTCCCCTTACTAAATGGATGTTTGGTGTATTCTTCTAGGCTTACATCCAGTTATCATTGCTAATATTTGTGGGAGACCATAATTGACCCAATTCTTCTTTATTCATCTTGTATTCTGAAATTGCTTCACAGCAAATGATTTTCAATTACAATTACTGAGCAGCTCCTACTGACAGCAACGGCAATTTGGCTCCTTGTTTCATTGTCAACATTTCAAATAAGAAAGACACTTAACAGAATTGTGGAAACACAATAATAAAAACAAAGATATGCACCCTGTAATTGTTTGTATGTTTTTTTTTTTGAGATAAAAACTGTATTACAGAGGTTATAGTGTTGCTCTTCTATTTATAATTGACAGGATGTGAAAAATACTTGCTTGTACAAATTCATGACATTTCAGCAAGTAAATGGATTGAGAGAATCACATGGCAGCAGTGTTGGTCTTCTTTATAAATTATATGAAAATTGAAAGTTACAGATTTATAAAATTTATGAAGAAAAATTTTTGTGCTTAACTTTATTATATGATACTTTTTCATTACTTGTAGTTTATTCTCAAGTGAATGAATATACGTAGCAATTCAAAGTGGAGACTTCAAAAAACAAGTTTACTTAAATTATATAGGCTTAAGAAAAGATGTATAGAAAAAAATATTTTTTAAAGTCCTTTCTAATACCTCTTCTTAACTAGCCAGGTGGAAGGAAATTATACTGGTGTCACTTTAAGGATAAAATTATTTATTGTTCAAATTTTTCAGTGTTATGCTGTCCATGGTAAGTTTCTGTTATTTTGGGTTTTTTTTTTCCATACAATCATACAATTTAGGTTTAAAGAGACCATTTAAGATCATTTAGTCTAATTATAAGACTTAACACAAGCCTACACTGGTGGATGATCATACCGTGATTTAATTTATTGAGAGTATTTTTAAAGTGGACTTCGTGCCAAAATGGATTTTGAGATCTCTAAGTCAGCTAACGATATTTTCCTATCTCTCTTGGAGAAGATTTTACCAGAAGAAACTAGTAACTTTAGAATTGATAAAAGCAAGCATAATGAATATCTCCCTTCAGAAATACCATGTTTTGGAGATTCTGGGAAGAGTGCAAACTGAATGGTCTGCACACATTTTCAATGAAGAAATACAGTATTTCAGATGGGTAGATAATTAGAGAGTGGTAGAGCACATTGTAACCAGCATGGTGGCAGCAGCTGTTTTATGCTCTCAGCCCATTCTGTAGAAAAAATGGAGTTACACTAGAAAAGAGCACTGAAATATTCTGTCCTAATCTATTCTAATTGGAAAATATGTAGCTTTCCTGTTTGGAAACAGTTGACTTTTGAGAGCTGCAGCAGAGGGTTTTTCCAGCACATGAAGTCATGATTTGTTTCCAGCACACATTGTCCCTAATTCTGTAGGTCTGAGAGAGAAAAATTCACCCATAATACACACTTTCTTTGTATTTGGATGGACATGAGGAAACTGTTAATTTAATGATTTAACCTCTAGACTGGGATAGCTGAACAGGTTGTCGTGTCAGGTTGTCTTGGTTTTACCATTAGCAAAGAAGGAACCACTTCAGGTCTATTGTACTCTTAATAATAGTAGTTCTCTTAGCTAATACTTCTGCACAGCTGGATAACATTGCAAATCGTGACCATTCTGTGCCACAAGAGGTGGAGAAGGACAGAATGAAACAGTATTCCTGAATCCGAGAGATGTGGAGAACGTAATATCCTTTGGAATCAGCTATGTGCTATTCATATGCATTTACAGTGTAATTGATTGTCTTCTATCCTGAGTATTTGGAGGCTGTGGCACCCTGATTGATAGGAAAAAACTGGCATGTATGGGAAGTAGAAAGGAGTGAGGTGCAGAGACACACAGCTACATGGAGTCAGCTTTGTCAAGCCACCGGATGTATCTGCATGATGTTTGCCATCACTCTGGAAGAACTAACTGCCCAGCTGTGGTGGAGAGCTGTAAAATCTCCAGGTGTTTATCTTAATTTGCTTTCATGTTTTGCTTCTGCTATGATCAAAACTTTTAACTTAGTGGCACCAATGTCTGTCTAGTGCCTGCCCTTCCACCCAGTGCTCCCCACTGCTGATTACTTTTATTGCAGACCAGAGTGATCTGGAGTGAATGAGCCTGGAACTGACCCAAATTACCTTTATCCAAATGCTAGTAAAAAGTCCATCCAGAAGACCCAGGCGTCTTGGAGTTAATTGCTCTTTCACTTGATATGTCACCAGAACAGCTCATGAAGGGCTTACTAGCTCACATGTTCTACCTTATGCAAGTAGCTGTGTTTCCTCATGGTCACATTTATCTTTAAGATTAAAAAGCTGTTTTCAGAAGCAGTATTTTCACAGAGATAAGCTTCATCAGAAACAGTATTTATACAGACATAACCTACCACCTGAATGATCTTCCAATCAGTAAGTGTGAATTAACTCTGCCTTTCTAGACAGGTAGTCTTGTCCTGTGTGTTCATGGCTTTTGCATGGCTAACATATGCTTTATGAACCAACAGCTGAGTATTTTACCAAATACTTGAAACTTCTAGATGAAAATTATTTCAACATGCCTCATAAACTTTACAATTATTTTAGGATGTCAAGCAGGAATCTATATTTTCAAGTTAATAATTTAATATATGATAGGGATTGCAAAGAAGAAAAAAGATAGGTTATTCTTAGCAGAGTATTTTTGTGTTAAAAAGTGAATGAAAATATAATTTTATTTTAAATTGTGCTATCTTACAATTGAAAGGCCTTGGTAAGTTAGTTAACGGAGAGCTTCTTTATGACTTATAAAATAATTACAGGTCAAGTCTGGTAACTTCCATGACAACCAACAACAAAAAATAATTTCACATAATTTCACATCAGATTACTTACTTCAAAATTCAAGAATCCTAATTTGCAAAATAATAACTTAAAGTGTTTTAAAATCTTGTTTCTTAATGTTTAATTATTTATTCAGTGAACTCCATAATATCTGTATTAGTGTTTGAAAATAAATTTTAACAGGAGTATATACATTGAAGAATGGTTTAAACAATTCAGATTTTTTAGTAATTCTTCATATATTTTTCTGATATCCAAGTAGTTCTTCATATATGTTTGGTTCTGATATCTGGAGTTCACTAACAAAACTTGGCTTCAGGATTTTACTGAGTGCTGGAACAGCATGCATGAAGCTTGTTCAGAAATCAGGTCAGGAGTTTGTAATTGGTGTTGTAGCTGAGCTTATTTTCCAAGTAATAGTTTCAATTACAAAAGACGTGTTTTATTTTCGTCTGGAGCCAATTTCAAGAATGAGGAACAGATCAACTGTTTTCTTCAAAGTTAATTGCATCAAATGATATTCCAATTTGTGGATGAAATGCAGTCTAATTACTATGTAATTAATTATCTTAAATTAGCTGTAGGGATGATGGAATCAGGCTGGTACTATTTTTAGCATGTGGTTTTGGAAATGTATTAATGGGAATGGTTTGGGGTGGTTTGAATTTTTCAGTTTATTTTATTTGTCATTGCAATCACAAGTCAAAGTGTCCTGAAATAGACTGGTTGGTATGTTGCTTGAGGTCTGTGTGGCTTGTGAACATCTTCCCTGTGGCTGTCATATTTGTCACGACTGCCAGTAGGCAGTGATGCCTTTAGGGACTCCTGGATAAATCAGATTCTTCACTTGGGAGGTAAAATAGCTAATACTGTGGGAGTTGCATACAGTGGGTGTGAATTTGAATCCCAGCAGAATCCAGCCCAAGCCCTTTCTGCAAAAGGATGGTGATGCCCCTGGGAATTCTCATCTCTCTCCTGCAAACTTCTTTCTGAGCTTTTATTTCAGTCCCCTAAAATGTGATGGGTAATCCAAAACACGGGCTGATTGTTGCCCCTTGAGCAGACTTTAGCCTCTGGTAGTTTTAACTGTTTGATCTTGTTGACTCATTCTATGGTTTTGCTCCATTTATAGATTGTGTGAGATTGCTGCTGGCTGCAGAAGCACAAGTTGACGCTGCTGATAAAAATGGCTTTACACCCTTGTGTTCAGCAGTTGCTCAGGGACATGTCAAGTAAGTGAAGCCTTTAAGATTTTAACTGTCAGCTGTTACTCTTTACATTATATACTTTTTCATTACCTTACTGTTGCATTCTTACATGTAAATGTATTTAACTATAATTTATTGAAAGCATCTACGGAAATTCATATTCTTATGCCATTCTGATTTTAATATGTTCTATTTGTTTTATTTCCAATTTCAGCTCTTACGGTTGCTGAACATGTATTCCTAGCAATTACAATGTGGTACTGGTCCACATGGGCATCATACCTCTAAATTTCTTGATTTTCTTTGAGTTTCAGCCATAGTATAAGATTAAAAGAAAGAAAGAAGGAAATTATTTTTGCACTGATTTTTCTTAAGCATAGAAAACTGTGAACATCGTATTCAGAGGCAAAAGAACATCTATTTTCTCCAGAGCAAGGTATCATCAAATAACTTAAACAAAAAACCAAGTTTTTTTGAAGGCTGAAGTTTTTTTGTATTGGTAACTTTGAAAAACAGAAAATTATCTACAAGTCAAATAATATTACTAAAAACATTCTTCAAAATGTTGTTAGAATAATTTCTGTCATAGAATCATAGGAAATAGAACTGAAAGTTGGCAGCAACTATTAAATAACCATTTCCAAAGCATCCTTTTCCAGAGAAAATTATTTTAAAATTCAAAAGGCTTTAAACAGAGTTACTAAGAATTCTAATTACAGAACTTAACTTTGTTTTCCATATCTTTGCTCTTTTTTTATCTTTCTGATTCTTTTCATGCTTTTATTTTGTTATTTTTAAGGGCTTGACTCTGATACAGTAATACATAGGAGTCAGCCTTTGAATGTCATACTATGATAGGCCCTGACCCAACAATGAGGAAGAGTGGCATCTCTCTTCTTCTCACAGTCTTCCATAAGTGTATAAGAATCTTCAGAAATCCTTGACACTTCTTAGAGATTTCAAGCTCATCAACCAATGGTCATTTTTTACTGGAAGTCTTACTCCAGAAGGAGCAGATGCCCACTAGATGTTTTGAGCACAGAAATATGTGTCTAGTTGAGTGTTTCAGTTTTTGTATAAAATCTGTAAAAAATATGTGTGACTTGACAAGACAAGCCCAAAATACACTCTTCATATTCTCTCACTAAAATAAATGTCTTACCACTTTGTTTAAATAGGAAGCTATTTATTTCCCTGACTTATCCTCACAACACTTTGCAATGTATCATCTGCTGTGTTGAGATATTGCAGACGACTTTATATTCTTTTTGCCTTAGAGAGACTTATATAACATGACATCCCTAAACACATTTTTTGCTTTTACTTTTTTAATTACTGAACATGAACTGAATTGTAAAATTGTGCATGGAATGACAAGTCTAGCCAAAAATGTCAGAGAGACTACAAATGGTTCAGGCTGTTTGATTGGTTGGTCGCTTCAAAGTTCAGGCACAGAAAAGAAATCTGTAATAGGCAGAATTTGGGGTAACAGTATTGTCTGCTTCCTAATGTGGGGCTAATGATAGTACTAAAGTGATCTCAGTTGCAGAGTAGGTGTCTGTCATAGACTTGTTAACCAGTCCCCTGTGACATCTTTATTAACCTTGTTCCTGAGCCAAGACAATAGTGTTGTTCTAACCCTAGTTATATAGTCAGAAAAAAAAATGTGAGTTTTTTGAGGCTGGTCCCATAATATCACCAAATCAGAAACTGGTTTTTGGAGAAACTTTCAGAATCATTTCCCATGTGGACCAGACCAGGATGACTTTCCCTGATCTTGAGGTGGAAAGTGGATGTAGTTGTTCAAGATTCACCAAATACAATGTAAATTATGAAACCAGATATTTCTAACCTAGCAGACTTAAAATTCAATCTTGAATTGCTGTGTAAAAGTGTCTTGTTGTGAGCCCTTAAGATGACTTTTATTACTGTATGGTTAGGATGTATGCCTAACATTTGTTAAGGCAGAACATTATTTTTGTTTTATTTTTTTTTTTCTGTTCAGTTGAGCATTTTTGGAAAGCATAGTACAGTAATTTCAC
>PYHW01009762.1:188075-220382 GCA_013186435.1 Turdus rufiventris
GCCTTATGGTCGTGAAATTACTGTAATTCATATCAATGCTATCTGTTTTACTCTTCTCTAAAATTTTGCATTTTACCTTGAATTTTAATGATTTTCTGACTGGACAAAAACGTATCAAAAACAATTTTCTTAAGTACTTGTGATTTTTTTGGTATGTAATTTCTTATATACTTACATTCTTATATATACCTTACATTGGTTTAAATATTTTGTCGCAGCACATACTTTTACAGTACAGTTTTCTAATCAGTAGTTATTTGGCATTGTACTAACTGCTTTGAGGCTTTATTGTTGACATGCTTTCTATTTTTATTTATTTTTATGGATTAATACTGAACTGGAGAGCTGGAACTTACCTTTGTTATCAGTGCTTGTTTGAACTGCAGAGTGAATTGACTGACATGAAGATTTTGGCAAGGTCTTAAGTGTTGTTGAAAAACTAGGTTGGAGAAGGGAATGGCACAAGAACTGGGGGGAAAAAATTGATTTATTGCTACAGGGTTGTGAGAAGTACAGGAGCTTGGATATAAATGCCAGCCCCAAGTGAATTGCTCTTCAGCACTCCATCTAATCTTCCATAACCCAGTAGCTGCTAGCAGTGCACCCAAGGCATCCTTCTGGAGTAGTCTTTATTCAGGGATTTGAATGGTAGGTTCTGCCATAGCTGTTTTGCTGCCCCTACCAGGTTACTTCCCTAGATGAGTGTCCTTTTGCTGGTAAAACTAGTCTTAGTCATTCATTTTATTTTTTCCCTTTTCTTTTTAATTCTATTTTAAATATCAGTAGTCAGAAATATTCCTTTTTTTGCTCAGCTGAATGTTTTTCTTAAGCAGCTGTCATCAAGTTTTTATCAGTCTTGTGAAATTCATTCACAATTTTTAAATGCAGCTACAGGAGTTTAAGATTTACATGTTTATTTTAAAGTAACCTGTCTTTATACATATGTACAAAATTATACTTGTGTATATGGGTTGATCATAGGTAGATCTTTATCTGTAAAATCAATACTTTATTTAAAATATTTAAATGTCCAAAGTTATAAAGAGGTGTTGAATATCTAACATAAAACAATTTTATTGCTTTATTGTTTGCTGTAGATGTGCAGAATTATTAATTATGTATCAGGCTGATATTAACCATGCTGCTGAAAGAGGACAAACACCTTTGTACCTGGCCTGTAAAACTGGAAATAATGATTGTATTAAACTGTTGTTGGAAGCTGGAGCAGATCGAACAATAAAAACCAGCGTAAGTTAAAATAGTTTGTAAAGTTACAGTACCTTGTATAGTACTAAATATTGACATTAAAATATTTCTTGAAACTTTTCTTCAAAGCTGGAATAAACCATTTAATTTGATATTAGTATTTTGTTATTTTCATCACACTTTCTGGGTTTTTTAAACTGTATATTGTCTAAAATCTCCTAAATTATGTGAATTTCATACCATTTTACATATTTCAGATTCCATTGGCAATTTGCTGCAACTTTTCTCCAGCATTGGATTTGTAGAATGAAACTTTTCTGGTCTGGCTTATTTTTAAGGTGGAGAAGTAGAGATAAAGTATTTTGCTTTCACTTTTTATGTTAGAGTGTTTTATTGTTGTCCTTGAAGGGACAACACCCTAAAACTTTTTTGCAAGTATTGTAAAGGCTCATATATCATAAATGGCAAAATATGGCCAAAGAAAAGGTGTATATAGAGGAGAAGGGGAGGAGTACTGTCTCAAAATTAGTGCCTACATAATTGCCTTTTTCAGTTGCTTTTCTGGAGTTTTTTTTATGACTCTGATGTCAGTAGATTCTTATGACAATAAATGTGGGTTATAGGCTGTTCCAAAATACAGCAGAAAGAGTAGTAGCTTCAGTCCTTCTGTAATTATTACACTAATTTTTTTTAATAATTTATTTATTTTGAAAGTGGAAAGTAAATATATTTGGCTTGGAATGAGAGAAAGTTGTGATGTTAAAACTGTGAAACTGAAGAATAAATTGATTAATGCAACATGATAGTTAAAATCATTTTTGTTTGATACACGGGATGGAAGCAGTTTACTAACAGCATGTGAGCCCTGTATCACTTAGGTTCTCTTAAAAATTTTTAACACTTTATCTGTTGGACTCTCCATGGAGAAAGCTGTACAGTTTTTTCTGCTATGTTTTCTTCCCTCTCTTCTACCCAAAACACATACAAGCAACTCTATTTTCCCAAAGAATTATTATGTCACTCTTGCTTGTCTTCCTGATTTTCAGACAGAGCCTTTCATTCAGTTTCTTGCCGATACAAATCTGCAAACGTTTTTCTATGTGTTTGGTGGCAGTGTGCTTTTTGATTTTGTTTTTTTTTAGGATGGCTGGTCACCAATTCATGCAGCAGTGGATTCTGGTAATGTTGAAAGTCTCAAGCTCCTTATGTACTATGGAGAGCCGAACAACGGGAACTGTTTGATGGATGCAGAGTCTAATTTAGACTACTTTGATTTGGAGAAGAGAGAAGATGACTATAGCAGTAGAGTAAAGCCTGTTGTTTCTGCAGATCTCATCAACCATGCTGACAAAGAGGGCTGGACTGCTGCCCACATAGCAGCATCAAAAGGCTTTAAGGTTAGTCTGTATGAACAAGTTACAGTAACCTGATATAATTTAGGCAAAATAAATATTTTTCTCTGAAGAATTGCAACTTAGCTGTCAAGTCTAAGTTTGTTATGTAGTTTATAGACCAACTGGATTTAACAGAGACAGAGATAGACCTCCAGCAGACAATTTGTCCCAGAATCCAGATGTCAAATGGAGTGAATTATCATATTTAAATGTTTGTTTCTTATGGGACAATAATAAAGAAAGGAAACATCATTACTTAAGTTTTTCAAAGTTAAGGTGAGATGGAACCCACCCTGAATGCCAATTCTTGGATGTCATGTGCTTATAGATATTAGATGGATATAATTTCCAATTACAGGTAGTAATGATTTCATTATGAACAATTTTTCCTTTGTGAGGGAGGGGAGAAGAAGAAATTTGAGCACCAGATCTGTGCAGGCATATGTTGTTTGATTTATTATTTTGGGCAGCCTTTTTAGCAGGTTATGAAACATTTTTGTGAGGTTGGGATAACTAATGATGTGGAGGATATCCTGACAGGTCCTACTGATGACAAATAGGAAGATTTCTGGAAATTTAATATTATTTCTTGGTATCACAAGCTATAAACTTCTAACACTGACCATTTAAAGGACGGTTTTTTTTAATATCGTAGCTGTCAGTCAGATCCCACTGTAAAATTTTTACCAGGAAGAAAACAAAAGGTGCTAAACACAGAAGAGTGAATTTTAAGAAAATAGAGTCCAAGACTTAAAAAATCAGCTTGTGTTTACATGCCTAATTCAATACCTGTCATTATGTTTATTTTTTTCCTGATAAATTTACCTTCAAAACAGACACAGATTTAGGATTCAGTTTAAGTTAGGAGGTGTTTTAGGGACCGCTGCTGCTTATTCAGCATTTTGCATTACAAAGAATCAGATTTCTATTACCCATGTCTGTTAGGCAGGTACAGACTCTCATTACAGTTTCCACTCACTTGAATTTAGATGGAGTTTAAGGTATTTGCTATAGTCTGCAAATACCTAAATAATGTGCACTATGTTGGCTCTTTCTGCAATAATATAATCCTTGGGAACTTTGAATTTAGGTTTCATTCGCTGTCTAAAACTGCTTTGACTGGGTGATCTCTCTGAAAGTTCTGACACTGGAAATCTTCATGTGTTTTTCATTAATAATTCAAGGGTTTGAGTTTCTAAGCACATTCCAAGTCATCTGTTTAATAAGATCTCCATTTGGGGTTGAGGGAACTCTCATATACGATGAAGGCAATATATAGCTGGCAGTCAGATTCCTGATTTTGATGTTGCAGAAACTATAAAATTGTATTTGATTTAATGCATTTATTGACTTGAGATATGTTTGGGATATTAAAAAAGCTAAAAAAAGCTTAATAGTTATCTCCAAGTGCTGTTATCACTGAGACTTCATTCTCTAATCCATTATGTACGCTGCATGTCATTAATTCCAGTGCATGATAGCTTGCATATAAGCAGTGCTGACACTTGCATCCTCTTGTTTTGAGATAGGTAGGGACCATTCTTTACAGATTATTTCTGCTAGGACATCTTAGCTGTTATTTCACAGAGAGCAAAGACAACAAAAATCCTCATTTTACTAAGGAAATAAGCTTGGTTTCTTTGTTCTGTCCCACTTCTTCCTGCTTTACTTCCCATTTTCAGCTTCACAGTTCAGTCCTCAGCCTTCTGCTGTTCTGCTGTTCATTGCTCCTATTTGAGAGATAGTGTTAACAAACTAACCTGGCAAGAAAATATGTGCTTTTTTCTGCTTGATATCCTTCTGGCAAGATTAGTGAGCTAATACTTTTTTTTAAAGTACTTTTAGGTGCTGCAACTACAGCCTAGTAAAATTTCACCTCACAGGCAGATATACCGTGAATGACTGTTGTATTTATGAAAGGTCTCAGGGTGTCATACAGTGACAGAAGTCTTTGTAGAACAGCTGCAAAATTGGTAGCACTATGTCAGCCTGCAACTAGCCACTGTTCTGCATCAAAATATGCAATAGCTGCTTCTCTGTGTTTTTAAGGTTTGATTTCTCTGCTTTGCTTAACCCCAGACTTTATCAATACAATATTAACTAGGATAATTCCTGTTGGTTTCTTTTTTTTTACAATATGGATGTGTCTTTTAAAGCATATCTGGGATGGCAAAGCTTTCCTGAAGGCCGCCTGTTTTGTTGCAGAATGATGGTCATTAGAAACAAGGAGTTTATCCTTTTTCTGACAGCTGATCAATCAATTTGAATGTAGTTTTATGAAAAATATTTTATCCCACACTAATTTGGAAGGATCTATATAGTGGATATTTTTTCATGGTATAGTATGATTCTGTCAATCCAAATTTATATGCTAATAGCTTATAATTAACTTCTGTTTCTAATTTCAATAATTTTTCCTTTTGTTGAGCCTATGACATTTTTTAGAGGGCATCATGTTATTGTCATCCACAAGATGTTTGTGGTCTGACTTAATAAAGATATATTTTTATATTACTGCATTCTTATGATGCCTGCAGAATTTCAGGTTTCTGCTTGCAGAAATTCTGTCAAAGAGACTTGCAAGGTGATTTTAAAATGATTCTTCTTTTGTATCCCACTCAGGTGTCAGTCATGATGGAAGCTCCTACTTGGTGAATTACAAAGTGAAAACTGGTTTTATGGATTGTTACCTAAATAGATTCATTTTTTAGTCTGTTTTAAGCCTTAGAATTGCTTATTTAGTGTTGCTTGAACATTTAAGACCAAGATGTTCAAACCAGGATAATAGCTGGGTTTCTGTCTCCTTATCAACACCTGAAGCATTGGCCAGATGTAAGAATTTAAGTCAGCTAATCGGCACTTGATGCTTAGAGGCTGTAGAACCCTGGCTCTGTGTGTTCTGCTTCTTTATACTTATTATTTGAGACTTTTAGGTCTGCTATAAAATATTTTTACTCCTGGTTTTCAACTCTGTGAAGCATCATTTTACTTACAGAAACTCTGTAGCTGATTGTCTTTGGAAATGCATGTGTAAGAATTTTAATTAGGAATCTAGCTGCATATCAGTAGAAAACTTTAGTGCAACAAATGGACAAGTAAATAATACAGTTCCTACCTTTGCAGAACTGTCTAGAAATCCTTTGTAGCCATGGTGGACTAGAGGCTGAGAGAAAAGATAAGTGTAATCGAACATTGCATGATGTTGCTACTGATGATTGCAAACATCTCCTAGAAAACTTAAGTAAGTAAATGCTATCAGCACTACATAAAAGTGTTTTTAGTAAAGAATTTGTGGGGCAAAAATGAGAAATATGAAAAGGCTAGTTGTCACTTTTTTTGGCACCAAAATATTAAATTACTTTGATCTACCAAGTTTCTATTCTCCAAATTTTGCAAAAGTATGTGATAAAATTTTGTTGGAGGTTAATGAATTCCTCATGTCTTTGTTTCTAAACCATTCAAAAAGATTATACATACTGTACATTTGCAAATACCCATACTCTCTTAAAATTTCCGAATTTAATATTAGTAATTACTTTTTTGAAATCTATTGCTCTTCTCTTTTCTTCAAATTCTTGCAGAGGTAGTTACTTAGTGGTGATTAGCTGTCAAATTTCCTCAGGCTAGGATGATCATCTAGTCATACCTGAATCTCTTTTTATTGCGTATTTTATTTTGTCAGTTGTTTATCAATGAGGGGAATGTTTGTGTGATTCTTCAGATGTGTCTTAGAGACAACATCAAATAACTTCTTTTTTCCAGCATCAGTAACTTATGTAACAAGATTGCTCTTCTGTTGAAACCTGTCATCTTCTTCCTTCTCTGTAAATTTTCTCAAAATTCAGTAGAGCAGGCTCATCTGTGTATTTCTTGAGACAGAACTTAATTCTTCCTCTCACTAATTTTGTGTATTTTATATCACTGTATAAATCTAGATATAGCTATATCTATATATACAGAGAAAGATATCTATAGTCCTCTGTATGGTTAGACTTATGGCACTGGTATATTTGTATGCTCTCTATTTTTTCACTCTTTTTTTTTGTGTTTGTCTTGTGGAGTATAGGAACATAGGTGGTTAAATTCACAGATTATCAACAAATTAAGGAAGTTTTCTGTCTGCTGCTTCTGATTTTCCTCTTGAGCTATTTTGAATCCCAGTTCTTACCATTTTACTGCAGATTCAGAGGGAACACAGCTCACTTTCTAATAGATACTCCATTGCCATCTTCTTTACCAGACTGAAGAAAACTTATGGTGGCTGAACCTGCATCCTGTTAAATTAATGCTTGTATTATTTCCATCAGTCTTAGTACCCTGTGTCTCCACTCATGCTTGTCATTAATCCAACAGCTTTTGTCAGGCCTCGCCTTCTCTTCTGTACACCTTATGCCAAGACTGCATTTTTGGGTAAGGTGTCTAAGGTGTCTATCTACACCCTCTACTTTCCTCACACTCCAGTAAGGTTTCCACTATAGGACAGGAGGATGTGCTGTGACAGATCTGAAGGACTGGGGGCCAGGATTGCCTTAGAGGTCACATGATTGAAATTTAGGCATATACTCTATCTCTGTCCTAGGGGCCTGTTTCATTGTGGAGACTCCTCTGTACTCCTTACAATCTGTGCTCATTTCCCTGAGGTCCAGCCATCAGACGGGCAAGCCTTTCATGCATTTCTTACAATTCCATATCTGGAGGATGCCTCTGAGTAATCTTTTCCCTATGGTAGGCTAGTGGATTTAAATCAGAGCTTTTCTGACATCAGGAAAACTTCATTGGTTTGTATCAGCTGAAGATCTGACTTCTGCACACAAAAGGGAAAAAAAAGATCATGTTGCAAGGCTTCATAATAAGCTGATATGGGTTGTTTTTTATGGTATACTTTTAAATTTTAATTTTAATTTAAGAATTTCTGAAAATATTGTTTGGCATGAAAATTAGAAAATAGTTTCCTTTTCATTTTTAGTCATCTAAATGATCTCCAGGGACTGCTGTTTCTGTTGGGTTGCATTCCAAAGGGCAAGATTTAAAGTACTTCATATTTTCTAGAATGTGTATGTAAATTTCCTTTTCGTAAATTTATTGCAAATCAAATGTGCCCTTTCAAGTGCATTTTCTGTCTTAGCTCTTAGCTTTTTATTTAAAAATATTTGGCTCAGCTTCTTTTTCCACTTGTGCACTAGTGCCAGAAAATTATTTTCTACATTGATAATAAAAAATGTGCACAAACACAATGAACTGAAAAATTAAGACATCGCCTACCATCTGTTCTAATTTATAAATAATTAGTCTAGAAAGAGGAGATATAAGATTAAGTAAATTTTGTCCTTTTTTCATGTTATTTCAGCACAATAATACTGAACTGTTTTTGTAAAAAGTTATAGATACCTTGGTATTTTCATCACTACTGTGATTTTGTGGTGGTGATCTGTGCTATTCTTTACTATATGCTTCTTTGTAGCAGGAGTTATTTTGTAGCTTTCCTTTGTAATATTAGATGTTATTGGTTTATAATAATGGGATTATTTTAAATTTTTACAGTTTTTCTCATAGTTGACGTTTTGTTTTTCAACAGATGCTCTTAATGTACCTGTAAGGATTTCAGTCAGTGGCATTGAACCAGTCCATTGTGGCACAGAGGAATTTGATACAATATGTGCTTTAAATATCCGCAAGCAGACGTCATGGGATGATTTTTCAAAAGCAGTGAGTCAGGCAGTGACAAACCATTTCCAAGCAATCGCTTCTGATGGATGGAGGAGCCTAGAAGATCTGTCATTTAATAGTGCTGCAGAATCCAACATTGGCCTCAGTGCAAGCAGTATATTTTCCATCAAACTAGGTATCAATATTGGTGTTAATGAAAAAAGCAAAGCTTCGGGGTGTCCTTGAATTTTTGAAATCTTCTAAGTAAGATAAAAATATCTTTGAATTACTACATCTTTTAAAGCTTAGATAAGAAAGACCAATACTAAATATGAAACTTTGAACAGTGATGGCATGAAAGCATTCCTTACTTTTAGCTGTGTGTATGGCACAATTAACTGGGCACTTTAATATAACCTTGGATATCATTAGGCACTATGTTAATTAATCTTGTAGTACTTCCAGTACTCCAGAGGAGAAATCAGTATCTCAGGTGAATCTAAATTCTCACCCTGAGTGCTGTGCAGTTTTGGATGTCACAATATAAGAAAAAGCAATTAGGGAGTGTCCAAAGGAGAGACATGATGATGGTGAAAGGCCTTCAGGGGAAGCCGTACGAGGACTGGCTGAGGTCACTTGGTCTGTTCAGCCTGGAGAAGAGGAGACAGAGAGGAGACCTCATTGAAGTTACAACTTCCTCTGAGGAAAAGATGAAGGGCAGACACTGATTTCTTCTCTGTAATGACCAGTGGCAGGACTTGAGGGAATGGCCTGAAGTTATGTCATGGAGGTTTAAGTTGTGTATCAGAAAAAGGTTCTTCACCCAGAGGGTGTTTGGGCACTGGGACAGGCTCACCAAGGAATAGTCACAGCACCAGCCTGACAGAGTAGAAGAAGCATTTGGACAATGTTCTCAGGCTCGTGTTGTGACTCTTGGGATGTCCTGTGCAGAGCCCGGAGTTTGATGATCCTTGTGAGTCTCTTCCAACTCAGGATGTTCTGTTGTTCTACAAAAACAATTCAAAGGATGTGTTACTTTTTTACAGTACATTCAGAATATACAGACTGTAAATCACTGGCATAGGTAAACAGAACTGCTGTTTTACATAACTTCACTTAGCAAGTACAAAAGAGAAATCTTTAAAATTATGAGTAATTGGCCAAAATATGGTAGTCTTATAACAGTTGTATGAGTTTCTGCAAATTCGTGTATTTCATCTTAAATCTCCTTCCTTACTTCACTCCCCATCAGCAAAACTGAAGCCTGGTCACATTAGACTGGGCAAATTATTCTATTTTATGTGTAATGATAAAATGGCAGCCTAGCAGTTTAATTTGTGTCTCAATTAGTAGAAAACACTAGTAACTTCAGTCATATATCAAATAATAGCATGGTTTAGTACATCTTATACATAGGACTGGTTGTTTGTCAAATTTCTCGGTGTATGCACATAATCTTTGTTAAGCAAATGAATATGCTGGAGTGTAAGACTCTTTATATGCATACAAAGAATATATCTCTCATTTTTTCTTTTTAACAGGAAACATTCCATGGTCAACAGGTCAGATTTTTTCCCAACCACCATGGGACTTTTTGAAGAACAATAGAGCTGAGCATATCACAGTGTTTTTGTTTGGTAATTTTCAAGTCATAATTTTTCAGTTTTGAATGTTAAGACACTCCATATGAAATAAATAATTTGAGAGTCATTTACTACTGCTTTTGTTCTTCAGTGTTGCTTGATTCTCAGTGATACCATATCCATCTAATTGTTTAACTAGATTTTAAAGTGTCTACAAATTTAGAAAATATACTGGCACATAGAAGTCCTACTGCCTTTTTCAGCCATACAGTAGTATACATATGCTTGCAGTTGATACCTGTGAATCTCTGGTGCTAGATATATGCCTTTCATTTATTCATCATTTTAATTTGCATAGATTGTAATTTTAAAAGATTGGTGTAGAATACTGCATGAAAATCATATGCATCAGTCATACATGCATGTAAACGTGAGGGATTTACATAAGTTATTTGTATGTCTCATTGTAAGGACCTCAAGAAGGCTGTCTAAACAGTGTGACTTATGCATCCATGATCCATCTTCAGACACTTCAGAATTATCTCCGCCTGGTCAGTAATAAACTTATTTCTCTCTGCATGCTAATTGTTTGTCCAGATACTTCTGTAATAGTGTTGACTAAAATCAGGGTTTTTTTTTCCTCTGTGAAAGAACATCAAGACATAAAAAACTGAAATGGAATGAAAGCTGTTTTAAAATAAACTTGTCCTTAAATTTACCTGTAACTTTAGTCTTGTGAGGACATTAACTTTCTTCTTTAAATAGCTATCTGATTTAACTGAATGGCTTAAAAATATATTAAAAGCTCTCGGATATCTTATTGCTTTCCAAAGTTATTTTACTCCACTTTTTGAGGAGAAAGTAAGTTAGAATAACATTCATGTAAGCAATTATTTGAGACTTTGAATTTTATTACAAGCATGTGTAGAAATCTGCTGTAACACATTTTAATACCTCAAAATGTACAGATAATTGAATAATATAACTTTCATAGATCATTTCTTTTAACGTTGCACCAAATCAGAATTAGTTTATAACCTGCTTAATGTCTGCTGTGGTTTTGGATAGTATTATATGTTGTCAGGAGAATGTACCACAGGTTTCTGCTGTATTCAGCCACATTGCCCAGAGATATGAATGTATTCCTTTAATGACATTTTAGAGGTTAAATAGAGTTAAGATAAAAAAAAGTTGTTCTGTCATACTGATAACATGATCCCATTTCTGCTGCAAATAAAGTCCTCAGTCTTAATCCTTACCTTAGCACTGACTTAAAGTGATGATTTTGGCATCATTCTGATATATATATTATATATGTATTATATATATTATATATTTTAATTCAAGAAAATATTTGCGACTACTGAACTTATTCATCCCAGATGAATGTTTTAGGTTTTTAAGTCTGTTGTAACAAAATACCTTGCTATGTAGTTTTGCAAGTTAGGATATAAGTTTATAAATATATTTCCAAGATGTATGCAAATAATTTCTACTTTGAAATTGGTATAGTAAGGATTATCACCTCCAATAGTGAAAATCAAATAATTTTGTCTTTTAGGTGCTGATTGTGTCATCTAGAATAATTTATTTTTGAAATAAATATTTCTATTTATCTGTCTGTAGGTTGAACAGTACCGTAATGTCATTTTCCATGGTCCAGAAGGAAGTTTGCAAGATTATATAGCATATCAGATAGCAGCCTGCATGAAGGTATTTGCACAAACATACCAAATAAATTAGTCTATAAACCAGAGTTTTCACTATTTCACCAAATATATAAATTTTCAACACAGCAAAAGCAAGTGGCTGCTGGATCTACATGTGAGATTGTTAAAGTTGACGTGGATGCTGGTTTCTCCAAGGAGCAACTTGCAGAACTGTTCATCAGTAATGGTAAGATTATTTCAGCAAGACTAATTTTGGTGATTTGTAAGAAAAATTTTAATGGTGCAAAGTAAAGAAATGCATAAAACCATTTTGCATAATGGATGGCATGTTTTAATGAAACCCATAGTTTTTCAGGTGCTTGAGGCCAAATGTACAAGTCTAAACTGAGGGACAGCTGAGGATGACAGAGCTCCCAATAAGGAGCTCTGTCAAAAGTTCCAAACCTTACTTTAAGCAAAATTAGTATTTTTAAATATTTAATTCTGTTTCATTCTTTTTCCCTTTGTGATCCTTTAAGTTAATTGCTCTGGTTCATATCTACTGAATCAGAACTGAAGGTGTACTGTGTATGCTCATGAACAAAAGCAGAGCCATCCTATCAGGTTTACAATGTCTTGCAGTGCTGTGTTCTGTTTGTTCTTGTACTGCCTGGTGTAACTTCAGTCTATGGCAGCTTTTTCTCTAAGGAAATCCTGGTCACTGTGCCCAGGATAGTTTGTACCAGTGATTATTCCCACATGTCACTTTTAGTGCCATCACACTGGTGGAAGAGAAGAGACCATTTAGTTAGAAGTCAGCCAGGCTTTGGTGCTTGGCCTGGAGGCAAGAATGTCACTTGTAGTTTGGTTTGTTTACTGGCCACTGTCTCTAGAAAAGCTGCTTCTTTTGGATGCTTTACTCTGTGTCAGCAACACATTCTTTTTAATAGGCTGGTTTTGCATTTCAGCATGGTGCTGCTGGTTGAGTCTCTCATTTTTCTTCCGGCTTCTTTCCCCACTGTTCTGCTGCATCTCCTTTCCTATGAGAGCATTTCTCCTCTAAATGAGTCCATCAGACACAGTCCTCCCTCCTCTCAAGCTGTAGCCTCTTAGTAAAACAGTGCAGTAATAGTCAGGAAACTACAACTAAACAGCAATGATCAGATACAGTCAGTTGCTGTAAGTTTTGCCTTATTATAAGGCAATTTCCTTAATGACCGTTGTTCGTACTACCTTCAAAGAGCTGTGAAACAATGCAGTGCACAATATAGTCAAGATTAAAGAAGCATTCACCTAGGATTTAGTGTTGCAAGAACTCTTACAAAACTTTCTTTTTTAAGCAACAAGATTGAAATCAGGAAAATTAAAGGAAAATGTTTTAAATGTTAAAAAATTATACAGATGTCATTTTGATGCCTATTACGTTCAGGTGCTATTGGGTTTGCCTTATACGAGCTCCAATTTTTTGAGTGATTCTTAAAGATATTGAAGGAAGTTTTGAGGAGAAAGTTGCTACTTCTCATAGAAGTTTGCTACTATCTCATAGAATGATAAAGTTTCTTACAACCATGGACTATTCTTAAGCCTCTTATCACTACATGGTATAAGAGTACATGTTAAAAGTTTAAGATGTAGTACAGCAAATGAAAGAGATGTTTAAAGAAGTCTTTGCTATCTTTTCTGTTGCATTTATATTCAGTGTACTGAAATCTTTCCTGTCTATGAAGATCCTGTTATAGCCATTGCAGGAATTTATTTTAATTATAGCTATCTTTTTTTTTTCTTCATATACAGTATGATATTATTTCTATTGTTTGATTTTATGCTTTCAATTTTAAACTTACTATTCAGTCTGTCTGCTCCTGTAAACAAGTTAAAAAGGAAAAAAAAATTAAATCCTTTGTTGCAGTAGTAGCAGTAAAATCTCTATATATATTAATGGAAGTAAATTTTCCTAAGTATACATTAATGGGATTTTTCTATTTCAGCTTGTCTGATCCCAGTGAAACAGCCTCCTGTAAACAAAACAACAATTGTGATTTTAGAAAATCTGGAGAGAGCTTCTTTATCTGAATTACTTGGAGATTTTCTAGCACCTCTTGAGAATCGAAGTTCAGAAAATCCCTGCACTATTCAAAGAGGTATTTAAAGAATTTGGGTTGCAGAAATGTTTTTACTACAGTACAGTTTTATTGTAATATATGACAAACCGGGAACAGGAGAAAAAGTTAATTTTTTCAGTTTTTATATTTTATTACAAACAGTTGTTCTTAACAAAGCATATTTTTTAGCCAATTTATCATGTTTTATGGATTGTTTTTCCTTTCTAATTATGTCACTGTTTCTTGCTTTTATATGAAATCATGTAAAGGGTTTGAGTATTTCAGTTAAGTGTTTGTGGTTCCCTTTTAGCAAATGGAGTTTCTGGTGCTTTTTACTTTCACGAGAACTGCTTTTTACTGGGGACCATTGCAAAGTGCCATCTTCATGGCTCAGACCTGCTGGTTCAGCAGCATTTCCGTTGGGTTCAACTCAGGTGGGATGGGGAGCCAATGCGAGGCTTGCTTCAGAGGATTTTAAGGAGAAAAGTCATAAACAAGGTAAGAAGTCGAATCAGCTTCAGCAGTTACTTTCATTACCAGGTCTGTGAAATATGTACAATGGTAATGCCAAAAGCAGAGCAGATAGCTTGAGTTGTTTCAGGAAAAAAAGCCATTCATTTCTGGGAAGATACAGACTGTGTATCTGGAAATGTGCTTGGCCTCATAGAAAGGTATGTGTGGCCATGGCTAATTGGCATAAACCATTGGTTGGTTGCAAATAATAATACTGTGACTACTTGTCTGTCCACTGCATGAAACGTCCTTCAATAATTTTTTTCAATTTCTTCTTTCATTCTTCTGAGAATGATAGGAAAAATCAGTTCAACAAACATACAGTGTCTTTTTCAAATAATTTAGTCTCAATATTTAAAATAAGATAGTCATATATGTGTCTAAGTTTTAAGTAGAAAAATATTCTCCATGATTTTCAGATTAAAAGAGGAGCAAATTATATAATTAGGAAAGCTTTTTTGAGCTAATAGGTCTGCTGAAACGGGAACAAAAGTCCAAAAGAGAAGACGGGAAGTCTGTTTTTATATTAATAAATAAACAAAGATGGGAAATGGGAAGAAAGATGTAGGCAAAAGAATTGTGGGCTTTGGAAAGTTATTTGGAATACCATTTGAGTGTGATAGCAGCTACTACCAACAGTCAGGCACTGTTAGACATCGGCAGAGGGAATTTAATCAAAACAGCTGCAATGGAAAATAATCTTGGCAGCAGTTTTGAACAGGCTTAAAAAGGGAGATTGTTCTAGGAATGGAAAAAACTGCCAGTAATAAAGAGTCCTGTTGTGGGACTACAGACCTACTGTCAGTTTTGAGTGTTCAGCTGGATGTGTCTTGGTTATCCTTGGGATATCATCTCCTGTACCCTTTGCCACAGTTCTCATCTATAAAGGTTTACTGATTCAAAGAGATTCTGAAGAGGAAATGTGTGGTAATTAAACATTTCAGCCAGGATAATGAGGGAATTTAGAAACTTTCTTAAATATTCTTTAATTGCAAGAACCGGAATACAGAATAGAAAAAAAGAATCATGGGAAATCTATGAAACTCTTAATAGACTATTTTTCTTAAATCATGTTTTATAAATTATGACTTGTTCATAGTAAAAGGCTGTATCAGACTTACTCTGGCAAACGGGTTTGACTACAGGAACTTGCAGCATCACATAACAGATGTCATTTTCAAGCTATTTTTTGGGGGGCTTGAAAGAAATCCTTAGTCTAATAGCTTAGAATTTGACAATGTAATGGGCTCCTACTTCTGACTGAAAGGTTGAACAGAATTTGGGTAGTAATTTCATTAAGTTTAATTTCTCTCAAGCATATATGCAGATGGTGGCTATTTGGAGAAAAAAGCCATATGTCTTCCTGTATCTTCCCTAATTAAATATTGACGTGCCCAGTGCGGTGGTACATTTTTTGAAATGCTTACACGTGCCATATGTTAATTCAAATGCCAGTTGGTACAGGACTTAAAAGAGGATTTCAAAGTCAAAAAATAGAAGAAAGATTAATCTGTTACAAAACTCTAAAGCAAAGTAGAAGCACATTTATTGTTAGAATCATAGCCTATTTCAAAGATCATCGCTCTGTATTATAATAACGTGTTTGTGCTGTAATATTCATGTGTTCAGGTGAAAAGCTTTTTTCCAGTTAGTTTGAACCATTAGGTTATATGGGAACAGTTTAAATGTTTTTCTGCTTTAAGTTCACCTATAGACACTATCAAGAGGCTCTGGCTTCAGTGCTGTCAGTTACTAACCCTGGTGCATCTTTTAATGCTTTCTTTAATTTAAACTGTTACAGAGGATAATCCTTGGATTAGGATGATGTAGACTGTAATTTGAAGTCAGAGGAAAGAGGAGATTTTTCTGGCGCTACATAAATTGCCCTTAACAAGGCATACTAAAATCACAAGTCTTAGAGGAAGACATCTTTTCTTCACTGCTACTAGATCTAAAATCAATATGGAAATCCACTAGGCATATGTCTATGTCAGACACTTCTGTTAAGTGTGATTGGGCATTTTTTCATATGCCTTATTTGTATCATATACATTGTATTGTATATGGTAGGTGTCTCTTGTAATCCTAATTTTAAACACTGTAGAAAAACCACTGCTACCACAATTTCTGCCTCAGTTTCCCATAAGAAAGTAAAGGAATGTCAGTTTATTGATAATGAGATATTTTTGAAGTGTAGTTGGCAAAGTAAGTTTTAATACAGCAAGGTGTCAATATATTCTATAAAAAGGAGGTTTTTTTACCTGTATCTGACTGTTCCTGATCTTTTAATAGCAACACATACAATAAAAAAACCCCAAGCCTTCCTGGGATTTCGTGCAGTGTTTGCAGCTCTAGTCTTATGCCATGTCAAACATCTTTTCTCCCTGTAGTTCAGAGGCAAAGTACCTCCTCCATGTGATCCTGTGTGTAAGATCATAGACTGGATTCTTGCTGTTTGGCACCAGCTGAACTCTTGCTTATCACGTCTAGGAGCACCTGAAGCACTTATGGGGCCAAAGCATTTCTTCTCCTGTCCTGTGGTTCCAGGGCACAGCCAAGCAACAGTCAAGTAAGATTTCTGTTTCCTGTTTGATGCTGTTCAGTGCCAACTAGATACTTACCACAAATGTAGTGGTTGTGTTTCTCCCAAAACCCTGCTGACTCAGCAACCTTATAAAAGCATTTTAATTGAAATTGCTGAAAGTTTTAATCTTCTGTTGGCTATTTAATTACTAGAACAGCAATTTGGAAGGACACACGTGGGAAGTGGGTGTCTAAAACTGCACCAAACTCAGTCTTCTTGGGATCTTCTTTTTTCCTGATACAGAGGTTAAAAGATTCAAGAAAAGTTGGTAAACTCTCCTTTTGAACTTGTGTATAAAGGAATTTTGGAGAATGACTTCTCACTCTTCTAAGTATGTGATATAATTTTAAAAATACATGCAGTTTAAAGATGCCCTAGTAAGTAGGGCAGGTATATATGTTTAGTTACACATATGGCTAGCTGGCCAGTAACATAAAAAAATATTAAAACATTATGGAAATTTTGGCTTTTCTCGCCTACAATTGCATAAAAATCTGATCACATTCCAATTCCAAATACTAGCAAATGATAAAAGAAATAGCTATATAATTTTAAGTTATATTAATTTTACTCTAATGTTTTTTGGCTGTATCAGAAAGGTAACGAGCCTCTAATTAAGATTCAAACTTACTCAGAATTCAAAGTATAACATTGGTTTCTTTAGATGTGACATAATCTTTTTCACCAGTCAGGTCACCACTTCTGTTCTTTCTCTGACTTGTTTCTCTTGTACTAGTTTCTGCTGACCTTTCTTCCAGGAGCCTTTGCTTAACACAAGAGTGGTTTTGCTTAGTATGTGCAGATGCTGTCTCATTTCATGTTCTGTCTGCATATCTAGATACATTTTGCTAGTTTATTTTCCTTTTTATTCTCTAAAAGTACAGATTAGATACTAATCTTCACAGTAATTATCAAAGTGTAAATGTGGACATAACATTGACTTGAAATTTGATGGGTGCTGGGAAATAAAATAAGAATAAAGCATAACAACTGTAGTAATTACTTTTCTGAGTAATTTTAAGTAACTTCATGAAGCTTATAAAAGCTCTTTGAGCTTTTATATATCATAAAAGCTCAATCTTATGCCTCACAACTGACAAAAAATATATCTTTCAAAAAACTCATGTGTTCTAACTTTTAAAAAGATGGAAAAAAAATCCCCCAAAATAGTACTTTTGGTGATATAATGGCTTCAGTTTATCAGTGTATCCAGCAAAAGTCATCCATTTAAGTCAGACATTTTAGCCTCCACGTTTTCTGAATGGATTTCTGCAAAGCTGAACACAGCATGATAGCCTACAATTCCTTACAGACCTTTAATACAAACCGTCTGACCCAATCTTACCATCTTCCTCCTCTAAGAAGGTAAAGAATTAACAAAAAGTGTTGGAGTTGATCTTAAAAAGACTGTCCCAGTGTCTCTTGTAGATGGGAGCTGAGCCCTAAGTCTGAAACTTCTTGCCTTTATTCGCAGAACTCCTAAGTTGCAAGAAACAGCATTTATTTTTCCCTAACACAAAGTTTTCACTTCTTTGCTAATATGACATAATGCTTCTCTCTTAGAAAAGCAAAAATCCCAGAAGACCCATGTCCCTTTTAATCTAATTTTTGAATCAAAATCAGACCCAGTCTCCAAACCAGACAATCTGGAATATCCACAGCATCCTGGAAACCTCAGTTCACCATAGATCAAATAAACAAAAAAAGAGTTAGAGCAAGGCAGCTGTATGAATAGAAATGTCTTGTAAACTGGACAAGTTTGGAAATGGAAGAATACTGGAAGGGGTACAACCATAAGTGAATATCTCCTTTTTTCCGTGTTGGCAGCAAATAGGCTAGGAATTAACACCTGCAAGAGTGGAAATTCCTTATGCAACTATTTTAAAAAGGGTTTTTTGTATATGTACATGCATCTTTCTGAGAGACTTTTTTAGGCTTAAAATGGAAAGGATGTTTTATTGTCATTATCTGAAGGAAGAAAAGCATCAGGTGGTCAGTTTGTCTAGGCAAGCTAAAGAAATTTAGATCAAATAGTTTAATATAAAACAAACAACTAAACCCTTCCTTAAATAAAATCAGTCCCTCTCTGAAATGGGGTGCATTTTTAAAATACAAAATCTGATGTTACCAAAGTATAAAATCGCAGATTTTGATAATTGTTTTTGAAGTTAAAGTATTGATTTTATACCACAGGTGGATGTCCAAGCTATGGAATGCTGTGATAGCTCCCCGAGTACAAGAAGCCATACTCTCCAGAGCCTCTGTGAAAAGACCATCTGTACCAGGACAAGCAATAGCCAAAAAAAATCCTAGCCAAGGGCAGCAGGCTGTTGTTAAAGCTGCTCTCAGTATCTTACTGAATAAAGCTGTTTTGCATGGCTGTCCTCTACCCAGACCAGGTAACAGTGAACTGTCTGAAAGCCAAGTAGTTGTACATTGCTGAAACTGGGGCTCTTAACTGCTTCCTTCTGTTTTTAAAACTTCTACAAAACATAACTGAAGGGAGGTGGTGGGGTTAAAAGCATTTACAGTCATTAAAATAAGTAGTTGTATAAGTTATTCCAAGAAGAATCATTTGCAGCAGTTCTTAACACTGTTTTACTTTTGTTTCAGAGCTAGATAATTATATAGCAGATTTTAAGGGAGGAAATTTTCCTTTATCTGTGACTTCGAGTTACAAAAATTGTAGTAAGAAAAGAGGTGAGAATGCTTCTTGGAGAAAAGTGAGCACAAGTCCTCGCAAAAAGTCAGGCCATATGTCCTCCCAGTCATGGAATAAGCAGGAGACAAAAACTGAAGGTAAATAAAGCTTTTTATTTTCAGTTCTGAAGTTTGTCAAGCATTTGTTTCGTCTGCATCGTGAATTAAAATTTTTCTATTAAATTACACTTATATTTATGTTCATCAGTAAAACACTTTATTTTTTTCCCCCAAAAATTACTTCTTTGTGACTGTGAGATGTCCTAACTAAGTTGTGTTCGAATGCACTTCTTGTTGTCTGATAATGAGGCAGGTATTGGCTCAGACAGAAGAATTTTAAGCGGTGGTTCCACCTCTGTATGTATGGAATGACACTGTATCAGTCTCTTCTCCAATACCAGAGGAGAGAAAGCTTCATTACTTTATTGGTACTCCTTAGATTTGCTCCAGATTTACAGTATACATACTTTTTTGAGTTTCCTTATACTTACTTTATAACTTTACTACAATATTTACTACTGAGTCAATCCACGTAAAAATAAATTAATACATTCCTCCCGGATCATGCATCCCTTGTTCAGTCTAACTAAAAAAACTGAGTAGAACAATCTGGAATCCCTGTAGTGGAAGAATGACATCTTTGGGTTTAAATTGAAGATTTTAATTTGATTTTCATTTTAATTGCAAAACTAAATGTAAAAAATTTTGTGTAGTCACAGATACTGCAAGGTTTTCAATCATCTTCATTATGTTGCTTGATAAAGAGGGCTTTATATGACTGGGTCTGTGCATGTGTATAAATGTGGAAGTTATATTAGTGACTGACACTTTTGAAAATTCTTTTCACCTCAAGATTGTAAGTTATGTAACAAGTATTTATTACACAGAGATTATATATGAATATATTCAGAAGCAGCACAATTCTTCTAAAGAACACATATTTCTAGAAGGAAAACATAGTATTATTGTAACTAATATTAACTGATTGTAACTAATTAACTGTTGTAACTAATATTGAACAGAAAAACTTCCAGGGGGAAAAAATCAAAGCACTTGCTTTCTGAAAATGAAGGTAACTTGTTCAGAGGAAAGATTCCGGAAGAGAGAGTAGGCGGTTTACACACATACACACACACTTTAGGAACAATGAGATTCTAGCCTTACTTACCTCATATACAAAAGACCAAAATACTTGATGCTTGCTGCTTTGCAGCACTTGTTCAGAAGGAAGTCTGTCTTCTCTGACTGCAGCTCTAATGGCCTGATTGACAATTCTCTGTTTGAATTGTGAATTTATCTAATCCCACTAAGAGGATATAAGAAATAATGAACATAACCTGAAGTGGGATGGTTGGTGTTCTATCTTATACCTGAGAATGTTCTTGGAATCCAGTTAATACCTGTGAATATAAGTTAAAATTTGAATGGTCAAGTAATTTTAGTGTCTTCTCTTTCAAATGCTGTTGCTATTTCCAGTAAAGGTAAATGTATTGATTTTACCTCTGTGAAGCAATTTAAATATTTTCTTGTTGACCAGAAATTTCTTTTGGGGAGAACCAGTAAGGGTGGTTCAAGTGCCTAACACAGAAACCTCATGTCCTCTCTTTCACAAAAGCTTAGGCAACTCATCTCCTATTTGCCACTTTAGCAGTTCCTTATGCTACCCTGAACACTTTCAAGGGATGTATTCTGATCTTTGGCGGACCCTGTTGATGTAATTAGTTAGCAAATGGGAACATATTTTCCCTGTTTATCCCAGATTTGAGAATAAAGAAATCAACAAACATGGTAACACACTAAAAAGTCAATCTCTTTTGTGCAGGTATGAAATCTAAAACTGTGTTGCAACCAAACTGTAAGAAAAGAGCTTCTCTCACCACAAAGTAAGTTTTAATTTCTGGTATTTGTGACACTTTGCAAAAAATAAAGGCGATAGCATTCTGTTGTAAAGCAGTACACTATACTGAATAGATCAGTAATTTTTTTAGTAATGTTTTGATCACATATCTGAAGGAAAGGAGGAAATAAAATTTATATACTTTGATATCATTTTAGAGTCCATTTCTTTATTTCAAGCCTTGCAGCACTATGTGTCTTTTTATGTAACAGAACAGTCTATGACTTAAGAATATTATGTAACACTTACTCTGCCTCAAAAAGTTGACCATATGCTTTTATCAACTGGCATTATATTTTAAAAACTCCTCTGGCTATTTTAGCTTGCTAAATGGTAATTCAAGATAGTACAGTACATGCACTTTAGTCCTACTGATACAGAGTTTCCCTGAGAAAGTGTATGAACTAGCTAGAGGGAACTGCATTTGAGACTTCACTTCAGTCTCAAACCTTGGATCTTCTTTATTCACAAGCACAGAGAAAATAGAATATTTATGCTTCCATTGTGCCAGAGGTTTGTTTTTTTTTAAAGTGTTTGGAATTATTTCCAAAAAGCAGAGTGGAGTGAAATTGATTGCTGCATCTTAAAAAGAGGGTAGTCTTTGAAAATACTAGACAGAGGAATCCTTTGTTAGATTTTCAGAATAGAAATAATAATTTGTATAGAAAGATCTATTATGAGATAATTATTGACAACTACTGCTGTCAGTTCATTAGATGTTATTTTGTGTTTGTTTGTAGTAGTAAAGGTCATCTGAGAAAAAAAATACTATTTTTGAGGTTTCTATAATGTTTATTTATAAATTCTGTATAATAATTTAAATATTCTCTCTGATTGTTTGTTTTAACCAGATCTTCAGAGAAGGATCATTTGAGAACATTAAATCTGGAGCAAAGGCTGTCTGTTGGTTCTGATGATGAAGTAGATCTTGTGCAGGAACTTCAAAGTATGTGTTCCAGCAAATCTGAGCCTGATATAAGCAAGGTAAACACAAGACTTTTAAATAATTTACTACATTACCATATTCAGTTGTTTGTTATGTGTTTCAAATTTTTTTTGACTTACAAGCCCTGATTGAACTGAAGAAAATTACTAAATTATTTGGGAATAAGCCAATGTCAACTAATACATGAGACATTTGAGGGTAAGTATTCTGGTTTAACATACACCATTTTAAATTACACCTTCACCAATTTTTCTTGTGGAGACTTTTGCAGTGGAGGATGAAATTTCTGTAGAATCATAGAACAGCCTGAGTTGGAAGGCACAGGCAGGGATTGTTGAATCAAACACCTGGCTCTGCACAGGCTCACACCAAGTCACACCACGTGCCCAAGAACATTGTCCAAACTCTTCTTGAACTTTGTCAGGCTTGGTTGTGACCACTTCTGAGAACGGCCATCCCTGCATTACTGTTCTTTATTTATGTTTCATGTTCTCATTGCTCCCAGTGGCAAACTATCCTGTAGTCTTAAAAACATAGAAAGTTTTCCTTAATATGCATTGAACATTTGGTTTGTTTAATATGATCCCATCAGCCTTCACAGAACTGGCTCAAAGCTCCCCTGCTCTGTAGACAAGATGCAGTTTATCACCCCAAGCAAGAGAGGATGGATTGACCTAGTTCTTTAACAGTGGCAGAAGAAGTTGAAGGCTGCTTGCAGAGCTTATAGTCTTGGGCTAAATTCTGTGCTGGAATGGGTTGTGGGTTGTTATGAGAGGCCTGTTGAGGCAGAGTGTGGAGCTGTGGATCGCTCTCATTTTTCCTTTTATACCAATACTATGCAGCTTTCCCTGTGGCTGAAGCTATTTATTCTTTTTCATCTTTCCTCCTAGCACAGCTGAAGTGGATGGCTGTGACAGCAGGCTGTGTTCACACTGGAGCAGCTGTTCCATATCTTTTGAAACACAGATAGAGTCAGTCTTAGGCTATTGTCCAGTTAGGCTGTGCATGACATCCTTTAGGATATCCCTGAACAGCAGTTCCATTAGTTTTGCTTTATTAAGTATTCTGTTTATTCTTAGAAGACAAGCAAATTTTTATTTAAAAAAAAAGAAATACTGTGTTTGGGAAGATTTTTCAACCTATTTATTGAAACCCTTTATTATAGTGTTTTGGTTTGGGTTGTTTTTCTTAAAGTATTTACAGTACATGCATGAGTCACATGCAAGCTAATCACTAGTCAGTTAGCAGGGATTTACTGTAGCTATCCTTAAAAGAATGGGATGTGCTTAAAGAAGTGGTAACCAACTTAAAATTGTGGTTAATAACATGCAAAGTGTAATTGCTTGTTGATGACAATTCAAGGAAATACGGGTTAGATAAGGAAGGAGATAGATGTCAAGTCTTTTGTTCAGTTTCCTCACCATGGGTGGAACCATCCTTGGCTGGAATTTCTGTTGTTAATTCCCCAGCTGCCTAGTAGAGCCTTGCAGAAGTAAGGGTGCTGTTGCATGCTTTCTTTGTGTGATGTAATTTCAGGCTGCCAACAGAATAAGTACTTCTGCTCTTTAATTTGCCCTTTCACTGGATTATCTTCCTGCTGTGTTCACTGGGCTCACAACTTTTGCAGTTGCAGAATTGAATTGGATCACCTTGTCCCAGGATCAAATACCTAGTTTTCAGCGAGGACAGCATCTTGAGCAGGCTCTGTTATTTTCTGGTCAGGAGAAACAGGAAAAAGGGAAGGGAAAATAATAGGGAAGAAACATGGCAGGAGAAGGAGGAAACAATAATTCCTTTCTCTGATGTTCCTGGGGCCTGGGTAAAATTTGATGGGAAACTGCCCTTAAGCTCCACTGACAAGTATTACTCTGGAAATGCATGTTTAATCTTCCTCTGTTTATAGTTGATATGAAATCTCTATCTCCCATCTTCTAAAAATGCACTCAAGAGTAAAGAAGATATATTTTAATTGTTCTTTGGATATTTGTGCATTGTATTGTACAGAAATCATGAAAATAACATCAAGCCTCCAAAAATTGGCAAATTAAAACATAATCTATATGAATAACTAAAAAAATCACCATTTCCTTATCTTTCTTTAGATTGCAGATTCTAAGGATGAGTTACTGATGTTCAGTAACACCCAGAACATTCCTGTATTTTCAGCAAGTGGTACTAACGCAACTAAAAAAACAGCACAAAAGGTAGGTGAATGCAGTAGGATAGGAAAGGTGTCTTGAGTTTCACCAAATCTGAATTTCTAATTGAATCCTAAGAAATAGTGCCCTGTTTATTAAAAGAAAAAACTGTCATAATTCTAGGAAGCTTGCTAGACTACCATGCCAAGTTCCTTTCATGTGTCTTAATAAAAGCTAAAGATTTATTAAAACAATGGATGTATTTGCATCCAGTTTTGGCTTTTTACATAAAGCCATGTCCCTATGCCAAGTATTTTTGACATTACATTGACATTACAAGTTATTTCCATCATCTATGAAGAAAAATAAAAAGTTTGTGGTTTCCTCTCAATTAATGTCATTCAGTAAGTTTGCAAAAGCACCACTTTTAAAATTCTTGATGTAAAATTGCTGGTTGCTTTGATGTCAAAGCTCTGAGGGGCAAAAATACTGAAAAACATGATATTACCAAAGTTTGTGAAGAATGGCATTTTTTTAGGGGTATTCACTTCCTATCTTTGACCTAACTATTTGTTGAAATATACAGTCGTCTTGCTATGCTATATGTGTAAATAAACTTCAGTAACTACAGAATGGTTTCAGAGTGGGAAGATAAGTTGAATATTATTGGAAGATATAGTAAGTCTACTATCATCTTCTTTTCAGAAATTTATATTATTGTTTGTGGGTGCTACCATCCCTACTAAATACAAAGGTGAGATTATGTCCTGCTTAGTTTTCATTCTTTGGAAAATTATGTTTTCGCTGTTGTTACATTTTGTTCCCGTTTCTTTTTTGCTCTTTGTGGTTTTAAACATCAAGAGAAATTCTGAGCTCAGTTATCTTAGTCAAGGCATAATCTGTGGTCTGTGTTCCCTTACCAGGCCTTTTGTGTTCTTTTGATATGGGTCTTCTGGAGGCCAATCCTGATCTTGTATCTGACTGCAGTAAAATGTTTTCTAGAGACACCATCCTCTGCAGATACAATGAAACAGCCCTGAAACTGGATTAACTTGCACACCTTAGCATTAAAAGGGCTGACGTTCACAGACCACCAAATATTCTGAATTGGAAGGGACCCACAAGAATATTCAAGTCCAGCTTCCAAGTGAATGACCCATACAAAGACTGAAGCCACAAGCTTGGTCTTAACAGCACCATGCTCTGACCAGCTGAGCCAGTCTCAGGGTTGGATGAGTTACCAGCCTTGCAATCATATTTCTTCATATCCAAATATTCAGAAAGTTAGAATACTTTCTGTAATTTTACTTAAAATCCATAGAACAGTCTCCACTAAAAGAAATAATTTTAACCTTGCAGATCCACAAGTAGGTGTATTCCTTTTGACTATTCCTCTAAACACATTTTCAGGCATCCCAAATCAGTTTCACATAGTAGTGATGCCTGAATAATTGGCTAAGTCAGCTGACTTGACCTTTAAAGCTGACTTTTCCTTTAAAAATTCCTGCTAACAACAGAAGGCATTACTATATTGACTTGCAAATAGACGAGCTTAGCTGCTTGGGAAGTTTGTGGAAAACTTGGTCAAAAGATTTCATACAGAACAAAAAAAAAAATTTTTCTGGGAAAATGTTGGCCAAAATGAAGGAAACACAACCCAGCCATGTCAAATAGTGATCCTTGTTTATAACCAAAATGCTTTGCTTTCTTTATTTCTAGGATGGAATGCGTCCTCTCAGCAGCAGTCGAACTGTGGAAAGCAGCAACAGTAAATCAAAGACAGAGTTGGGTGTTTCAAGAGTTAAATCTTTTCTTCCTGTTCCTAGAAGCAAAGTCACCCAGCCTTCTCAGAATACTAAAAAAAAGCAGCAGCAGTAATACAAGGCAAATAGAGGCAGATAATAACACAAAAAGAGTGATTTGGAATTTGCACAAAAAAAGAAAAAACAGAAAAATCCAATAAATAAACCTACCTATCTTAAAATTTTTTGTGTTCATATAATCTCTATTGCAAAGAACCAAGTACTTAAATATGTAAATATTTTTTAAAAACAGTTACCCTGTAATATAAAGTTTGTACAGGACCACAGTTTTATTTCTATGTACATCAGCTGGAAATTATATTGATTTAAAGTTCAGAAAGGAGCATTTTGCCTCCTCCATAAATGGTTGGGGTTTTTCTTCTTTTATTATGAAAATTACTTATTTAAATGATAATATTCAGGGGTACCTACCACAGGATTCTGTTTGTGTATATACTGTACATAAATATATTCTATTAAGTTCACATGTTAACCTGCATTCAGATGAGTTGCACAATATATACAACAATGGCTTAAAGCTATTGTTCATGCATTTTAAAGATGTTTTATCTTCACTTAATGAAAAATTAGTGAATGTGGCAATAACTGAAATGTTTGGAATTGCAGATCGATTACTTTCAGCTACAAGCCATATTAAATACTTTGATTTCATCATCATCATCTATCTGCCTGCTGAATCGTGATTTTGTTTTTCTCAAGCTTTTCTTCATCTAAAATGTAATGAATTTCCTTTATAACTTTCATCTTTTAAAAAAGGAAAGAGATTGAGAAATTAAAATGCAACAAAATTTATTTTTCTCAGACTCTTACGCTTTGATAGAATTGAAGAAAATGTGATCATTTATTAACTTAGGTTTTCTTGTATACTGTAAAAAACTTTTATATGCTTCATTAGTGTTTTAAAAGCATCTGAGAAATAACAGTGTTTTACAGAAACAGATTTAACTGAACAGGAATTTGAGCAAAAACTTAACTACAGTAATATCCAAAATCATGTAGTAGCAATGAGTTACTATGTAATTATCAATTTCTGTTGTGGATTTAAGATGTAATTGCTGTAAAATGATACTTGAGTTGCAGTCAAAATTAACTCTGTCATTTTCCTCTTCACCACTGAGGTACATCATGTTCCCATGAGGGACAGTTTCTATGCAGAGCATATTTCCCCAGCCTCTTTCTACAGTAGTTACAGTTACTGCAGTAAATCCTTGTGAATTGTAGGAAGGTGGAAATGTGTGCTGTCAAGATAGCTCCCCTGTTGGGCAGGGGAAAGTGCTGATTTTTCTTGAGATCAGATTTAGATGCCTTCTGCTGGGTTAGTGGGAGATGATTTGGAGAACTTGGACAGTGATATGCTTCTAATACCTAAAAGACCATTTTTTTCAAATTAAGACCAGAGGAAAGGATTAACTGTTTCCTAATGCTTTGCCTTTGTATGTAAAACAGTCATCCCAGACTCATGTCAATAAAATCTTTGTATGGCATATTGTCTTTCTTTCTCTTAGTTTCTGTGTGTGTGTTGGCTCTATAGATACTGAATATTAAAAGCTTATTTCTGAAATAATTTCCTGCACAATGTATTTAGAAAGTCCCTTGGTTTTGGGCAATTACTGTTTCACTAAGACTTCAGTTTGCTGTGTGATAGTAATGTGTAACCAAATACAGATAATTTCTCAAGAGATTGATTTTTACTTTTTTATTCAATTTTTGTGCCAAAAAATGGATGCTGGTATTGGTGTAGGTTCTTAGCAGAATAAGTCAGCTGTGAAGCACTGCAGGTTGGAGTAGTGAGTCTCAGCAAGTAGGATCCCTAATGTGCTGAAGCAGTGAGCAGCGGTGTGGTAGCTTGTGTGAGAAGGTCAGGTATGTATTTCATGGCCAAGGAGGAACACAAGGGGAAGACACTGTTTGTAAGGATCACATAAATTCCAACACCAAAATTTGTAACTTTATTTTTTTTATGAGCTGTAAGAAAACTAAAATCCTCACATGCTTCTAAGCTAGGTCTGTTCTGCATTTAAAATACACCTTGGAAATGTCAGATCTTATTTAGACCAAGAGTTAATTGTGCTTCTGTGTGGGAAGATACTGGGGAGTGTCCTAAAGCATATTTTGAGGCATATTTTAAAACTACATATTGTTTGTGAGAATGAAAACTAATCAGTACTGTACTGTGCATGAAAATCTATGGAGGACAGAGTAACTTTGATCATGGTGTGAAAGTTAGATCTCTTGGTAAATTTAGCATTACTTTTCAATGCCCTAAATATCCTTCCTTTTCAGCCTGCTGTGCTAAATTCTCCATCTGCGTCTTTTACCTGTTAGGCTTCTGTCTGCTGTCATTTTATTTGTCCGTCTGTCAGTTCAACACAGTCTGATCTCCATGCAGCTTTAATCTCACAGTACCTTGCAGATCTCCTAATTGGTTCTTCTCTTCTGCACTAAGTGCTAATCTTTCTCAGTTCCTGCCCTCAAAGAGCGAACACCACATAACCATAACACAGTTTGCTTGTGGACATGATGACTTCTCTGCTGGCTTATCACTTGGTTTGTGATAGGTTGTACTGAAGCAAGGCCAGGCTCTGTTCATGAGCTCAGGGTTTCACGGCCTTCAGGTTCTTCCTGTGATGCTACAAGCAGCACTCCTCATGAGTGACTTGTCATACCAGCTACTCTCACTTTGGGTTTGTAATGGGAAAAATCCTTTCTCTTCCCTGCTTTCTGTGTCTCAAGGAGAGAGGATTGGAGTGTGCTGTGGTGGGCCACGGCCATCCATGCTGCATCTGCTCCCAGCTACTACCCTGTAACTTTAAAAGAAGTAAGTGAAGAGGGAGAGACCCCATCACTGTGGTGGAGTATCTCAGAAAGTATAGGGAAACTTCTACTGTTGAATCCATCTAACAGGCCACTGTGGTAGTGAAAGACTTTTAATTTAGTCCTCATCTGACTGTATTACATTCTTTATAGACATCTCAAGGTCTTCAGCCAGAGAAACATGAAAGATACTTAATATCCATCAGCTCTGGAAAGTACTAAACATTCCAGCTCTCTACTTGAAGCCAGTCCTGAAAATAAAAGCTTTCAGCATCTCTCCTATGGTTCTTATTTCTTGACAAGACCATGGACTGTTTTACTCCATCAGAAAATATTTGCCTTTGTTTTCGGGTTGCTGAGCATGAACTCCAAAATTAAAAGCATGAAAACCCTACTCCATCATTCAACAAAGACAGCAACGTTCAACAGCAAAAACAGCAGACCTGAGGCACATCTCTTCCTGTAATATAGCTCAAGTGTACAAAATACATCAAAAACCCTCCAGCTTTCCAATAGAACTGGAGAAGCAAAACAGCCTCTGGTGGTGGAAAATACTTGGAGAAAGAATGAAGGATCACTTTATTGGTCGTAACTCTGGCTAAACTGATGTTTATGATGGTCAAACCACAGCTAAGAGACTAGAGAATTATTGAGTGGGCTGTTCTTCAAGAAGTGACTTTAAGGGAGCACAAGGTATGGTGGTACTGGGCTGTAGCATCACTCAGAAACCTCTGGCTGCATTTTACAAGGGTTGTATTTTGAGTTGAAGTGAACCCTGGGGAATGAACTTAGTATAAATATTGTTTATCCCAGGAACAGGAAATTGGGTTTAGAGAACATGGTGGTTTGTAAAGGAAGTGTGTTACTGTATTGGATTGCGCTGCTTAATTTGCAAGATGCTTTTAGGCAACAACTAATGGTCTATTAATGAACAATTGTACATCAGTTCTAAAGCAGCATGGGTTTTTTTCCAAATGTTAGATCATAGCCAAGTAATTATAGACCTAAAATACCAAATCTATAATAGAAAAATTAGGGGAAAAAATAATCACCAAAACACTTTTTAGGTAAATAAAATTAAACAAATTATATGGTTCTGAAATTACCTCCAGCAATTAACACCAGTTAAGAATTAATATAGGGAAATGCTCTAAAAGGCCTTAAGTTACTAAGAAATAACTTAAACCTGTTGCTTAAACAGGGTAGATAGAATTCAAAAAGAATAGAGGCCATCAGGTATTTAGCAGCTCTGATTGTAACAGCCTGAGAGATTTAAGGCTTGTGGAACGGGAGGAGGTGGATTTTAAGAAATACTTTGGAAATGGATAGTTAATGAATAAAGCACAGCTGGTAAGACACCAGTTAAGCAACTGTGAAAGCAAAGTTGTTTGTTGGAATAGCAGGCTTGTTTGATTCCAGTGAGATACTGAGCAGTTCCCACTAATGACAATTATCAAGCTACTTTGTGTAGTTAGTTTGTATATAATATTTATGTAAATGGGTAAGTGTGCATAGTTCAAATTTGTTTAGGCTATCCTTGCTTAGCCTTTGCTCTCCCAAGAGCTTCTTAGAGCTGTACTAGCAGTCCACTGTACTTAAGGACAACTACAGAATCTCTTTTCAACTTTGTCTTTTTGGTTTCTTCTTTGCAGGCTGCAAAATGAAATCTCTACATGTAGTATTAGTCAACATACCCTTCTCTTTGGCTGAACATTGTACACACCCACATTTCTGTATAGTTTGGTTTAATGACAAAGTGCTCTGGTAGGAATATTTTTTATATCTGTTTTGTTATATCAAATTCATGCAAAGTAAGGCACATGAGAAGAAAAATTCCCTTAAGTAATGCTCAGCCTTTGTTTATGGAGGTCATTGTTTGTTCTTCCACTGTTTATGGCCTCATTTGCTTCTTTTTTTATTTTCTCCCTTTCCTCTTGTGCTCCATTTTCCATCATGAACAGCATGTGCAACTTCCCAGATTAGTTTCAGGCAAACATCCTGGGGAGCTGTCACCCCTTGACAGCAAGTACAAGAACACTGTGGAAGGTAACATGCTCTTCTCAGCCTTTGTTGGGAAGGAGGCTGTGTCGTCCTCTTCATGGAGGCTGGTACTAACTTACCTCCTGTCCCAGCCTGAACTCCAGAGGAGCTGAAGCAGTGGTTTGGGACTGAAAGAAATAGCACACTCAGTTGCCCTGAGAGGGCAGCATCTTGCCTGGGCTCTTTGAGACTGGCACTGTGATGGTGGTAGCTGGGCATGGATGGCAGAAACTGTTTCAGTGAGTGTTGTGGCCCAGGATGGGGGCAATCAGTCAACTGATTTACTTTTTCCCTCAAAGTCCTCCTAAGTGTTTGTATCAGCAGCTTCCTTATGTCCCATCTACTACATGCTTCTGCTGTATTTATGTTTTTCTTTCCCGAAACGTATCCTTGTCTGCTGAATCCAGCTTACCTACCACCTTCTAGCTCTGACAATGACACAAAACATGAACGGTCAGTTGCGCAAGCTCTGATCATGCGCTGGTTCTAATGACACGGTGGTTCTTTTCTGCTGATCTTTCTGATCATCTTGTTTATTTAGATAATAAACTCCCCCACTTGGTGTGTCTGCTCTAACTCTGAGTAACATCCTGAAAAAGAGTGACCCTTGGCATGCCTCTTTGGACTTGGCCACACTGCAGCAGCCAGGCTTGGCCACATACTCTGTAAAGACTTGTACGAACGCAGAGCTGATGATGTGAGAAGGGACAAACAGTGTGAGGTGAACAATTTGAGCGATAAGCAGAGTGGAGATGGGATTCAAAAGTGATGCTACTTCAATATACAGTTGGTTTTCCATTGTTACAAATCAAGCGGAGCTTAGTGGCAAAGAAACAGAGAATTGGCAAAATTGAGACCCAAGGGTATCCAAAATGCTTTGTGAGCGAGACATTGCTTTGTGGAGAAAATCAGGCAGCTCAAGGAGGTGTCCCCCGCAGAAGGGAAAGTGCTAGAAGATAGACAAGCATAAAAGTATAGTATGAGGGACAGAGCAGGGAAAAAAACCTAACAACAAATATTTGCAGAGGAAATGTGTAATGAAGGCCAGAAAGTATGCAGTGAGGGACAGAGCTAGAGGGAAAGCAGCGTGATGCAGGGAGGGCAGCTCCGGAGTGAGCTCAGCCAGAACCAGCGGCTCACTGAGCAGCTTCAGCGCCCAGCCGGAGGCAGCCCAGGCCAGCCCCAAAGAGTTCAGCCCAAGCCTTGCTCCTGGCAGGGGAGCAGCGCTCAGCCCGCCCGAGCCCTGCAGCACCACCTAGTGCCGCCCGAGCC
>PYHW01009762.1:220432-230784 GCA_013186435.1 Turdus rufiventris
CCGAGAGCCCCGGCAGATCCGAGAGCCCCGGCAGCCGCCCCGCCCTCCGCGCTGCACGGAGCACCCTGAGCATCGTGCCCGTGCTTTGGGTGGGCATCAATGACTGCAGCGCAAGCAGCAGAGTCGTTCCACAGCGCCGGCCCTATTTGGCTGTTTGTAATGTGTCATAGAGGCAGTTTCTCTTTTTAAAAATTTATTTAAAGAAAAAAAAATAATCTAAATCACCTGTATATCACTAGAATGCTTTAGTGCACAAAACCAGCATTGGACAGTACCTGGCCAAACTCTTGGGGCTGCCCTCGTTTTCAACAGCTCTAGCATAATAAGACATCAAAGTCTAATAGCAAAATATCCCTGCAACAATCCAAATATAAAACTTTTTGTACAAATATATTTTTCTTTATAGTACGTAATCACTCTCAAAATACATAATTTTCTTAGCAAAAGTTTGCAACAATATTAAAATAAATAAAATACCCTAGAGAATATTCAATTCCATAATAAAACTGCAAACCAGAAGAGTATAAAAATTAATTTCATTATTAACGTCTACTTCTGAGAGGTTTCTTCCCTTCCTTTTTTTTTTTTTTTTTTTTTTTTTTTGTTAAGCCAAAGTAAAAAGTATGTAAAGATGCCAGACCTGTGCAAATTATTACAGGTCCACTGCCAGGAGTCCTACCTTTACCTAGATACTGATGTCAGCCTGCACTGTTCCAATTGTGAGACTGTGCAGGGTCAGGTTAACAGTCTCCTAGGTTTTAAGAGGAAATACCAATTCTCCCTTAACTGTGGAGACATGACAGATTTTGATTGGCTTCCAAGACAATATCCTCTCTTCCTTCATTTTCACCTATGCACGTGGCATTTGGCCTTTCCTGCTAAGCTGAAATTACAGTTGCCGCATGGAGAACAAAGAGGAGGAAGTTTTTTGTGTGCCTTGCTGATATTGTCCCTTAATTCATTTGCAGGAAGTGAATCCACAGAAGTTTTTTACATGCTGATTTTTCTATTTTCCACCCAGATTTTATTATCTTTTTCACATTCTTCCTGCAGTCCAGTCCTCTGACCCAAGCAAGGACATTTCTAAAAGTTTTCTGAAACAATTATGTCAGGCTAGGCAGGTTACTTCTGCTTGCCATCTCGTTTGTATCCAGTCAGAGCAGCTTTCCAAAGGAAATCTGGTTTCACCACTGTTAGTGGCAAAACCTCAAAGAATGTACTAACTTGCACATGATTAACCACAGAAGGGAAGCAATTCCCACATGCTCATGCAGTCGCTGCAGTAGACACCTCCTGGAAGGCTGAATTTGTGCGTGGCTGAGGCAGGTTCAGAAGTGCTGGTCCTGTCATCAGGGGCACTCCTGACCATTCACACCACAGAGGGTCCCTACACAGCATCTCACAGTCTTGTCTCCTGCACTTCTTCCTCCGTCTCCTCCTGCAAGGCAGTGATTTGGGGTCGGGGTTTACGTTTGCTGGAGTTTCTGTGATGTGCTGGGAGTAGCTTAAGGCGCTCGGCGTGACTGATGGCCTGCCTGAAGGAGCTCTTCTCGTTCAGCAGCTTCTGAATGGATTCGTACTGCCTCAATTTATTGTCCTCGATTACCTGGAGAAACATCACTCCATTAGATAAGCAGTGATGGTGCTGACAGAATTCAGTTAATGCAACTAATGGAGCAGAGAGGAGACATGAAGACATGGCAAACATCCAACAGAAAAAGCCCAATTTACAATTTTTAATTTCTAGTTTGCAGTTGCTAATTACAACCACAAAAACATACACTAAAATTTGAACATGTGGAAAAGAAAGTGCTGTTGGACTGGCTGGTTTCTCCTTGTAAATTGGTTTTACCTGGGTCCCTTTTTTGAAGTCTCCCAGTACCTTGGCATTTCCCTGGCACTGCTAGACCACCCAGTTAAGAAAGCGTTAATTTTTCTGTCACAAGCAGCAGGAGAAGGCTGCCAGCAAGGTGCCAGGCTTTCTTTGCTTTCTTCTCACCAAACAAGGAAGTGCTGCTCACCTCTGTTTGAAGGAGACAAGAGGTTTGCCCTGTAAGTTTTTGCTGGACTCCCCTGTCAGACAGGAGTCAGGGAAAAATCAGGCTCCTTCACTGGCACTGCAGTGTCAGCACATCTCTGGTAAGGACACAGGTCTGGCAGGAGAGAACCTTTAGCATCTCTACTGCTAAAACGTGGTCTGGAGGGTGGGAAGCCTTTTCAGAGCAGAGGCTGCCTGCCTGCTGGGGCTCTACTCCCACAGCAGCTGGGGGCAAGGCTGAGTCCAGCACACACAGAGGAGCAGCACATCCAAAAGGATGTACAACCTGCCTACTGACTAGCCTGCTTCAACTCCAGGCACTGTTCCTCCTGCTGTGCTAATACACCCAATCAAATACACATCAAAAACCATGTTTCACTCTGCTAATAAAATTTAGATGCCCTCTTATAGAAGAGTGAAAAAAATACAGAGAGAGGAACCTAATTTTTAAGAACAATTTACATAACTTGCCCTTTCTTTAGTAACCATTTTTATGTAACAAAGGAAATACCCCAGGACTCCAGTAATTTGTCCCCTTGATTACACATGAAAAGATTATTTACATAGCTTGTTGAAAGAAATCAGCAATTCTGATCATCACATACTAGGAAAACCCTCTTCCCCAGCAGCCTCCTATTGCTCAAGTGCAGCTGATTCTGCATTTGCAATTGTAAAACTCTGGGAGATGCTGAGATTTTTCTGAATCTCCTGAGCCAATCAAAAATATAAAGCACCTGGATCAGCAGCTGGATAACCTACACAACTTTCCTTCTGGTTGAAATTTTCCTTCTTGCTCCTCCAGAACATGACCCAGCTCGTCTGAACACTGGTATCTGAGAGATCAGGTGAAATAGCAAACAGGTGCCTACTGAAGTTCAAGCCAGTGGGTAGGTTGCTCAACTGCCCTGAATGACCCTCATCGGTCCAGAAAACATCATCATATCCACTTGGTGTGTTTTGCATACTCATCAAATGCAGTGAGACAGCAGTAAGTGAGCCTATGAGAAATGCTCACCAAAAATCTCTGGCACTCCAACATGGCCTCCAGCCTGTGCTCGGAGAGTATCACCGTGCAGTTAGCAAACGCGTGCTTCAGGGTCTTCCTGATCACTTGGGAAGTTCTGAAAGGCAAACAAACACTGCATCAGACTGCAATGTGCATGCCCATAGCTGCACTGACATGTAACAGCCTGGCTGTGGGCTGTAGAGCTGCACCTCTGCTGCCAAAGCACCCATCAGCCACAGAGTAAAGCTGTAACCCGGCCTCCCTGATGCCCTGCACAGAATTACCAACATACATCACTGAAATCAGCTTTAGCAATAGGCCACACAAGTTACAAAAGATCTCTTTAGATGGTGCTGCCTCACGGGTTATCTTATTCCAGATTAGAAAACAGAACAAATGAACAAAACATACACAGGGTCCAGGTGAGCACTTGGTTCATCGAGCAGCAAGATTTTAGCTTTGCTGAGGACTGACCGGGCGAGGCACATCAGCTGTTTGTGGCCGTGACTGAGGACACAGCCTCCATCCACGAGAACAAAATCCAGCTTGCCTGGAAATTGCTCTATGACAGACTTCAGCCCAACCTGCCGGAGAAATAAAGGACACAAAAAATTGGCAAGGTATAATTACTGCTGGCTGTGGCAATCATTTACATCATTGTAAATGCTAAGGAAAGTGATTTTTGAAAGGAAAACGGGCCTCTTTAGTTACTAGGAGTTTAAAAATAAATGACCAAAATTCATATGCCACATTATAGCAAGTGAGAAAATAACCCTTGTCACCATGGCCTCTGTCTCCACAGCTCTGACAGTATTTCCAGGTACTCCTTTTGCTGCCCCAAAGGTCTTGTGAACTTTGGTTATAGTAAAGGCAGGAGGGGCATCCCTCTGGCACTGGTGCCAAAGTGTTTAGAGGGGTGCCATGCCAAGTGAAGGTGCTGCCTTTGGACCAGAAACCAGGGTCCAGCCCAGGAGATGTTTTCTGACTGTTTTTTACAGTGCTCCTGTTTAGTCTCCTTGGGAGATTCCACCTCAAAGCAAAGCTTTCCATCTTCCACAGATCCAAACCAACTGTGGTCCTTGGCCTTATCAACAGAGTTTTGAGAGAGAGTTTTACAAAATATGAAAAGTAGGAAGTATAGGTGAGTTGCATGGCTCTATAAAACATTATAAAAGTGTAATGAAGCTCCAGTAATTTATAAAGTCATCCTCCCTTGGATTCATTTTAATATTACTGATCTGCAACTAATTTGCATTCCAGGGAAAACAAAAAATTGGAATTCCTACAACATGTTTTCACTTTGCAGGGAAACCATATTAAACTGCAGTGTATGGGTTTACGTGCTGAGCTTCTGAAGAGCTTGTGCTTTAATTTGTAAGCAAATTAAGGCCAGTGTTTTGTTCCTTTAAACACACGTTGCGTCCTTAATGAAATTTTGCATTCAATACATGCAAAAGGTGCTTTCTTCTTAAAACTGCACAAGGTCTCTCCATGTACCCACAGGATTCAGAGAGCTGACAGCAGAAGTAAAACTTAAGCTCCCAAGTTGTCACCAATCTGACAGATTCAGGTGCTGAAATATGGGGGCAATAAAAATCAGACAAGGCCTTGTTCTCTGCAGTTGATTGCAAGGAGTGTAAAAAGCTTATGCTGATCTCAGGAGGATCCTCTAAATCCTCAGCAGTCAACATGGGTCTGGAATAAGCTGACAGTTCATTTCTGTGCCGTGCTCCCAAAGTTACACTGACTCACTGCCACTGCCAAGCCAGACTTCAAGAGCATGAACTTGGTAAACAATCCAATCACTCCTAGGAAAAAGCATTACAGCTATTTCTTTTTTCTATTTGCTTTGCATTCCTGCCTGTGCAATGAAAACCTCAGTATCACATACAGCTTCGCCAAACTCCTTAATGATAAACATTTCTTTTTTTTTTTTCATGCCATTGTAAAAGAGCTTTAGCTCTTTAAAATCCCAAGAATACACACTGGAAACAATCCTCCAAAGCAGGAGAGCTTATCTTCCTCAAGAAAGGGGATACTGATCCACACTCAATTTTTTCCTGAGCCTCAGAGAAGCAGAGAAACAGCACCGAGCATGCTGTTGCCTCTGCTAGGGCTGTCTGAAAGGTGCTGTCACACCATCTAAACAAAAATGCCATGATATTTTTATTTGACAGTAAATTAGTCACAGAATGTGTCTATTTTCCTCTTTTCCAAATGTAGGGAAGATATTGAAAAAAAAAACCGGGAAAGCAAGCAGAGACAGCGTTAACCTCCTGAATGGGAAAGGAGGAAGCTTTCAGATTAAGTCCCACACCTGTGAGCATTTTTTGACACGTGAGACTTAGAATAAACAGGGGAAATAGCACCAATTCATGGCTAGGTCTGTATAAATTAGGTCAGCTGTAACTTAGAAAAAGATATCCACTTTTCAGGCTGCAGCCCTTTCCCTCCTGTAATGCTCACCTGACTTTTCCTGGGTGTTACGGTCACCTCTGTAACCCGTGAAGCACTGTCAGAGCCAAGAGGTGACACCTGACAGTGTGGGACCAGTGCAACATGGAAACAGAATCTGACCCCTAAGCTTGGGAATTGGGGAAAAAAAATGTTGTTGAAACCTCAGCAAAATATTAGAAGACACTGTTCAGGTTCAAAATTCTAACATTCCATGACAATTATTTTCCATGGCAGAGGAAGCTCCATGACACAAGTAGAACAAAAGCCTGAATCCCTTGTCAGAGAACTCCTCTCAGCTGGCTTCACATTGGCCTGAGAGTTGAAATAACTATTTACATAAAACATAATAGATATGGCACAGCATGACCTTTCCCCTGCACTTGTTTCCTAAGATTCTACAAAAATGTAAAATATTACAATCATTTGACCTACACTGCACCCTGCTGTAACCACATCACCAGAGGGAGACAAATAACACTGAACAGCTTTACCTCCTCTGCAACTTTCCATATTTCTTCGTCATTCCACTGCCCATAAGGATCCAAATTCATCCGAAAAGTTCCAGAAAATATGAACACTTTCTGCAAGAAAAAAAACATACAGACACAGGTGGATAGAGAACCTGAAACATTGTATAAGGCTTCAGAAATTGTGAAGCATGCAGACAAAAGAATAATCTTCTGCGATTACCAGATGGAACTAACTGCAGGTTATTAACTTTTTAAAAAATATTTTTCCAAAAGGAAAGTGATTTTGAAAGCACTTACATATTTAGATTTTGGCAATTATCTTAATAAAATCTTCACTAAATTTGTCTGAAAACCACCAAACCCCAGATTTCAGCAGTTTTCAGAATATAACATTACCTGTATTGTCATTCTGTACTGCATGAAACATACTCAACCATGCAGGAAAAATCTATCAAACTAAGGTGTGTGTTTCCACAATTTTGTTTGGAGAGAAAAAAAAACCTATTGCTTATTTGTCAAAATTCGAGGACATTGTCCTAAGTTGGTTTTCATCAATGAATTTCTCTTTCTAATAAATTGTAACCAAATACACATATCATCATTCTGTTCCCTGGCATTTCACCATGTCCCAGTCCTATCTCTAGAGATGTTCTTTCCCTCTCTCACTGTCGCATGAGTGCACTGCAGCAGCAGCAGCCACCTGCTGTGTCAGAGTTTTCCCCATGGGGCTGCGGGCTGGGCTCGCTCCCTGCTCTGTCCCACTCCCACCTTCCGCTGCAGGAGATGAGCAGGATGCGCATTTCCTGGCACGGACAGCAACGCCCTTTTCCAAATGAAGTTTACCAGCCCATTCTGCTCGCCCCATCATTTCAGGCAAGCAGATGTAGGCAATCTTACCTCAGATACACGTTTTGTAGCCCAAGAGGCAGTGACTCAGACAAAATTAAATATTTGTTTAATCTCTTTTTACATGGGGCAGATTCTGATGGAAATTAGACTCTTCAAGGGACACTGAGGCTATACAACATTTCTTAAGAAACCATTTTTTTTCTGTTCTGTGAGGTACTCCTGCTGTTTGTATCAGGGAGAACTTGCTCCCAAAGAATTTAAGTGCCTTGTTGAGAAATATTGCCATTTGCTTGCTCTCTCCATGTACGCAACAAATACCAAGAAGAAAAAATTGAGACAATTATTTTCTTCCATATTTCTAAACAAAGTATTTATTTAGAGAAAACGTGTTGAAATGCCAGTGATTCAGAGCCACGTAAGTTCCTGGAGTCTTGGTAGTCAAACACGACCAAAAGCAGTGAAGGACTAGCTGTACCAGCAGAAAACTGAGAGAATACACTCAGCAAGTGCTCTCCCAGAGTTTGGCCTGGCTACCACAATCTCCATCTGACCCAGCCTGGGAACTTGGCATTCTTTCATCAAAGCGATTTATACACACAGTTACATTAATAATTTAATTATGATTAATGAAAAGTGTAAACATTGCAGAGGAAAATAAATTACACTAATTAATTTGCTAGATTAAGATATGCATGCCGTTGCCAAATTATTTGGTGTAAAAGAGAAGGAAATAACTAATTCAAGAAACCAGAGGAGAAAAGCAGCTGCACTGTGGAGCTGTGCACTCAGTGGGGTGGATTTAAGTGCAATGATACCTTCAACACATGACAAACAACACACTGACAGAGCTGCAGAGCCACACTCAGCTAAAAATTAATCAATGAAGTACTTTTTGTAGAGACAACATGGAAAGAGCAGACTCTTTCCCTTATAGTTGCTATTGTTAACAGCAGTGAGAGCCTGGGTGAAGTACAGCAGAGTCCTTTTCCCATGCCCTGCACTGGTGAGGTGGCGTGAGTGGGGTGACATATTTGCAGCAGGATTAGTCTCTTCCAAGTAGTGGGTGCGGTGGAAACAACAATGCTGTGGAAACAGTGTCAGCTATGGGTTTGTTCACACTGTGAGCCTCATACATTTAACTAATGGAATATGTGTTTTCCCTTCTCAGTGGCAAAGAACAGTTAACTGAACAAACCAGTTTTAAAGATAGGGCTGAATAACATTCCTGCTCAAGTGCACCAGGCAGAGCAATAAAGTTACAACTTTCTTCTGAAGCTGCTCTTATTTCTAATAACTGTGCTTTCAAGAAACAGGGCACTAAAAGCAAGCTATTTCCAAAAGCAGGGTTGGATTTTCATCCCCCCCAAAGTAAATATTTCCTTGTGTTGAATTCTGGTACTTCTCTCCATTTCAACACCTCCTTCCTCCCAGCTCATTAGAAACCATGTAGGGTTCACTTTAGCAAATACCATATGAGTCACCTTGGCAGTTTAGAGTCTACTTAAAGAGAACAGAAACAAATCTCTCCACATTCTTAAAAACCAGAAGTCTAAAGTGAAACAAAAACACCCAAAAGTGAATATGAAGGACTTGCATTGTTCATAAATAGGGAAGAAGTAGCAATAAGGAGACCATTGGAAGGGTGAGTGGATGGCTGGGTAGACTGGCAGCAAATCTGGAATTATTTCCTTCTCAGTCACTTGTTCAAATTCCCACAGGATAATGATGGGTGTGATTATACAACAAATAGTTTCTTAGACCTGACATCCACCCATAAGCAAAACACTCGGAAACAAAAATATGGTCGTGTTTATGTTCTGACCACCCCAAATATTGCAAATCAACCCTTCTGAAGGGCATTAATCCCCATTAGTGGCTATGGCCTCTGTGTATTGGTGTGTGTGGCAATAAGCTTCCTTAGCAATTTATGTGTTATGTGGAGAATCAAGACCCCAGAGCACCTTAGGAAATGCTTGCAGAAGAGTTAAGGATCAGCTGACAAGAGGCTGCTAAGTGAGAGTATCCTGGCTGCAAGCAGCTGCTGCTGTGTCCTTAGCAAGACCCATGGACCCTTCTTTCCACATGGCCCAGGGCTGGAGAACAAATGGAAGATAGGCTGGAACCAGGCAGCAGCTCCATGCACAGAGAAGTTACCAGGAGCAACAGCATGACCTCCATGTAGCCTCCTCTGCTGTGTCTGTGTTATCGCACCAACATCAACATGAAATAAAATCAAGGTACAATATGAATAGTTAGAGGATCTGTTTTCATAAGTGTCCTTTAGGACATTGACATAAGAATAAGAGCACAGAAACAATAAAAACCTGAGAGGTTTCTGGGACCAGTTCTGTAACATTCTCCCTTGAAGATGCCAAAACATCTGCCTCCCACAGAGCTTACTGGTAAATAGAAGTGCTGTACTCCTGGCAGCACTGAACCCCTGGTGTAGAAGACAATCTATATCCTGCCCAAAATGAGCACATGGGGCTGTTAATTAACACCCCCAGTTACCCTGTGCACAGGTCTGGTGCACTGGATGCTCCCCACTATGGTGACACTGACTCATCCCAATGCCCTGCAGGAACCCAGGCTCTGCAGGACCCTCTGCGGGAGTGCCTTGGGAAGTGGCCCTGCTTAGCAGCTGCAGCAAGTAGGAGTGTGCTGGCACACCACAAAGCAGACATGACCTCCAAAAGTAAGCAGTTCTGAATGGGATGAGAAATAATGCTGGAGACAGACAGACAGATACAATGAACAGAATGTGATAGCTGCTGACAAACTGGAACTACAAAGATAAAAGTTGCAAAACCTCTCTTCTTCAGTAAAGTAAAGGAGCAAAACAAATTTGATTTTTTTTTGTTAGCTGGCAGTCCTGCAAAGTGTAGAAAACTTGTTCTCCATGTTAAGCTTGATTTTAACTCTGTGTGGAGTATTTACATGTAAAAAACTGTGAGATCCAGTGTGAGATAGGATGCATGGAATAGCACTCCACATGAGAAGTCATCCCCTTCCTTGAAGCTAGCAGCGCCTCATGGGTCTTGGGTTTCTCATCACTTCTTTTAACTGGAAATCAACTGCAGGTCTCCTCCATTCAAAGAGAAATTTCTGAAGGCATGTTCTCAATCTGACTCCATTAAATACTTCGGGATGCAATCTGCTTAAGGACCCATGCAAGAAAGCCTTAGTGTGTTGAAACCAAATGCAGCTGGAAATCCTCACTCTGGAAATGTGCAGAAGAATTATCAGAAAGGCCTGTCCAGGAAGAAGGGATAATGGGGTCAAAGGTACAGCCTGGTGTCGTTGGAGCAATTGTTTTGTGGGAGAATGACGAACAGCCTGTAGGAGCAGTGTCGGGCAGGCTGTGCTTCAGCAGCGCAGCCCTGTGAGAAGCGGCAGCAAGGAACTTCCTTGTGGGTGCTTCAGGAAATGTTTTATATGATTTAACCCTTCACACCACTACAAGGCCAGATTTAAGATACTAAAAGAAACAAAGGATTACCTTTGCTTCTGCTCATTGTGATCCCTGACCACC
>PYHW01009762.1:244581-292637 GCA_013186435.1 Turdus rufiventris
GTGTCACCTGCTCTAGGTGATCCTGCCTCAGCAGTGGAGTTGGACTAATCATCTCCAGAGGACACTCCATACCCTGACAATTCTGTGATCTACCATCACATTTTGCTTCATTTTTTAGTCATGTAACTACTGTTCAGCAGGTCTTGTAGTTACAGCAATGAAGCCCTTTCACAAAATGCTTGCCCTTAAAGAGAGGTTGTTCATAACAAAGCAAAGAAGGAGCTAGCATAAAATGTTTGGTGGCTAGAAAACACTGCTGAATGGCCATCAGCTTTCTTGACTGACAGTAGCCACATGTGCAAACAAGAGACTAGATGCTGTAAATGGTTAATTCCTTGTTCTGAGGGTCTTAATGATTTCCCTCAGGATGAATGTAGTTGAATAAAATATATTAGAATGTTAGAAAAAAATTAATGTTAGACTTGCAAGTATTGTTCCACCATCTGCCCCAATTATATATTTTTAATACGACAATCACTTCCAATTAATCAGGATTTAAAGGACTCTGAAATCTGCTGTAAGTTTTTTTTATTTTCTGATATTCAAAAACTTGGCTCAAGAAGCTCATTTAGGGTTCAGAGAGGGTAAGACAGGATGTGGGAGATCTTTTTCCTCAGAAATTTTTTTTGGTTTATAAGACTACGGTATTTTGTTACACAAATTCTGTCTAAAATAAATCCTAGAGTGAATGAAGTAGAAAGAGATCAGTAACTATTAAATTTTAAAATAAAAACTTAAATTTTCATACATTTAAGGTAATGTATGATGTAAAGTGTAAGAACAAAGATATTCTTTTATGACTTTCCTGTCCACTTCAACATATCTCAACAAATAGGTGATGAGAAGGTAACCTTGTGAAATACTCTGTTTTAAAGCCAGTCCTACCTATTAAAATTACATATGAATGCAAAGTCTTATGTCAGAGGGTATTTTACATAAAAACCAGAAAAAGACTGCCAGGGAAGTCAAGGGCAGATTTCTAAATCCCTATTGATAATAGGTGAAAGGAATTCAAAAACATCCATTGTCATCTGCTAAGTAGACCAAGGAAGATATGATGCATATATAAATACAGGAAATATAACCATAATAAAACAACCCCAAGCCTTTTCAAGGTTTTCTTATCACTGCTACATCTGCAATCTGAGTCCTTAAATGCAAGTATTTGCTGTTGCGTATTCCAGGCCAGAAAACTTCTGATCATGGAAAAACTCAGTTTGTGCCATTTCAAAGCCAGTAGTTTGCTATCAAAGGTATGAAGGAAACTTTTATGAAGGAAACTCATCTGTATAATATTCAACTCTGAAGATAATTCACTGCACAACCATAATCAACAATATAAGGCAATTCCTCAAAAGAAAGCTCAGCACAGTGCATTTTTTGCTTACCAAACTATCAACATCTATGCTGGAGTTTACTGCCCACTGCAAAGTTCCCATGATGTTCATAGCTAAAGTAAGAATAATTCCAGCTGTACCTGGTCCATCACCTGTGGAGAGAAAAGCACATTCAATTTCTATGCAAATAAAAATCCATTAGAAAATTAGCATGTATATCTTAAAATGCATATTCATACTCTCTCCTCCTTTATTTCATAGAGAAAACATGGATTTGTTAATCATAAAAAGGGCTAAGAGCTAAACCATATTTAAACACCTGGCTCTGACAGTGAATTCACTAGAACTCCTAATCTTACTTGTCAGAAGAAAAAATTAAGTCTTGGTACAGAACCTGTAAACAGAATCAGGTCTCTGCAATCTTGATTTTCCTTTTTCCAATTCACATGAATCTGTGAAATTACTCTTATCTAACTAAAACACCACAGACAGCTAATAGCTTTAAAATTCAAAAGGGCTTACATTTTCATTTCTTTGACAAATAGAGGATATTCTCCTTAGTGTTTCACAAAGATGCAGATGTAAATTTTTTAGCTTTAATTTTTGGCTATAACAAGCATGGGATTTTCAGGGATTTTCCTTTATGACTGCATACAATACAATAGAAGCATTTATTCTACCACATTGTTTATTTTTAAACTCGCTACATGTTAAACGGAATTGAGAATTTAAGCCAAATGCCTTTCTATGATTTCTCCATTACTTATACATTTTTCTTCAACAAACCTCCTTCTGTTTTTCTTATAGACATCTCATTATGTAAGTAATTATAAAAGTAAGCAATAAAAACAAAACATTTCTCGTGAAAACTGATAGATCAAGAAAAGGGATTTAGTGTTGCTCCGAGGGCCTATTATTTACAACAGTAAAGGTCATAACGGTGACAAGATGAAAAATTTTTCTAACCCCTTTTCTCAAGTAAAACATCCAGGACAACTAACACAAGAAATTATTTTCTAAAAACTCCAAACTACTAACAACACAGAGTGAGAAATGAGAAGGACAGCAGGGAACATTTTTTCCCACAAATGGTAGGGCAACTAGAAGTCTCATTAGTAACAAAAGTACTGTAAGCACCTATTTTCATACAGAAGTATTTGTGTGGTGTCTCCTTTTTTAAGGAGAGATAGAGGTCCTTCTACAAGAAATAGAGGATAGAATTTCATAAACTATACAATATTTGATAAATTACAAGCTCTTATACAATTCCTTTTCAACACTGAAATATGGCTGAAAGAAATTTGAATGTTGTTAAATTTTAAAACCTCTTCCATAAAATCATCCAACTCTTATTCATCAGTGGCCACAGTGCTGAAACAGCATACAGATCCTGCACAGGATCTTAAGTTCAGTGTAAAACTTGGAGAGGTAGAACCATGTCCAAACATAACAAAAGCATAGTGAATAAAAAGCTGTATTTGAAGTACAGTAATTTCACGTGTATAAGGCGCACCCTTTTGACTAAAATTTTGGTCCGAACCCAGAAGTGCGCCTTATACTCCGGAGCGCCTTATGCTCCTGAAATTACTGTAATCTCTAGCTGAATTTTTCCACAAAAATGAACTACTAACATTTTTGGAGCATCATACTCCTAATTTTTGCTTGTTGGAGGCTGGCTATGCCTGGCAAGTCATGGGCACCACTTCAAATACAAGTAATATACAGTGTGATTCTCATTCATATACTGTGTTTGCTTGGAGTGGAGTTATTTTTCAGGACATTTTGAATAGAATTTGCAAAACTTCACATAGAAAAATTGGTCAGTAGGTTGGGAATTAAAGAACTGGACAACAATTTCTCCTAATGGTGTGGACTTTAAAAGATTATTAAAACTTTCCATGTCTTAGCCCTTTGCAAGTGAGGGGAACATTAACTTCTATTTACTAAAAAACTTTGAGCTATACAGCTGTGATCAACATCCAATCTTCTCAGAACACTAATGTGGTTTCAAACTCATGAGATACATTTTACAGCAATTACTATCAAGGAAATGAAAATTTTGTCCCTTTAGTTATTACTTTCAGATTAATCCCTTTAATGAGTTCTCTAGACTGCAGGTAATAATGCTGTTATTTATATTTTAATTAAATTGCATTTACTATTATGACATATTTAAATCAATTCTGAATTCCACAACAGTTTATTTCTCTCTGAATTTTCTAAAGCTGAGCGGTTGAAAAGAAGCAGCAGACTTGCATTTCAGTTTTCAGGTAAAGTTACCTTACCTGTAGTTAGGATAGAGATAAATGCCACAGCAACAAAAAAGACAACAAAAATAATTTCTATCCTCATCTGGAACCAGCGCAGTGTTGACAGGTAGAGGAACCAGTGTGCCGTGTGTAGGTTCAGAGCTTTGTGAAATAAGGTCTCAAAATACGGCTGCCGCCCAAAAGCTCTCAGTGTCCACAGCCCCTTTAAGCTCGTAACAAGGTGGGTGAAAATTGGACTCCGAGCTGTAAAATGTTTAAATTAGAACAACATAAACATGCATGAGCAAATGCCTTTGATATGATGCAAACACCCCCGCCTCACAGCAGCCTGACTACTGCCAGTGTGTAATTCACATATGTTGTCCAAAGTACGTGACTGCAGTAATCCTAAAGAAGGATTTACAGCAATCTTTGTAAGAACAGGCTGAAATTGTATTCAGTGTATTGACAGGAAGGGATCACAATAATTCTTCATAGTTAGCACATGACTACTTGTCTCATATCTGCTTGGGGAAGCTCCTGGCCTTCTGTAGAATGCCACAAAAGAAAGGCTGCTCCTCCCCAGCCAAAACTGATTCCTGCAATTTGGATAACTCCATTATATGAAGCTTTCTTAGCATAGGCAGAGTACTTTAATGCTCTGGATTCAACTGCACTGGTAATTTTAAGCAGATCTTGCATTGCATAAAAAGTGGTGAACCAGTGCTGGATCCCTGTGAACATCAAAGAAATTTAAATTTAGGTCTGAGGAACTGCAGAATTACACTTACGTAAAAGGGAAGAGGATCACCACTGTTTAAGATGCAGGAGTGATTTGCTTAGGATCTGCCAGTTTGCTGCAAAGCCGGGCAACAGTGCACGGTCTACAAATTCATACTTTTGAATGAGGTTTTCAATTTTATCTGGAATATTTTAGTCTCATAGTGGGGGGAGAGGAAGGAAATTTAATCAAATCACTTATTCAGAAGTACAAGCTCTTTGTGATCAAGATATATCCATTGAAAATTTTTTTTTCAAAGAAGCAAACTCAAGAGTACATACCAAGTCTGACCACAATTTTTCAAGTTACATTTACTCTCAAGAAAATTGTATATCAGGACTTTATTTGTTTTCAGCTGCAGCGGTGATAAAAGACCATCTTTTAAAAGGCCTTTTTAATTGCTCTTTGGCAGCAGAGCATTCAGTATTGGCAGGATCAGTAATAGCCCTGGCTTTGAGGGGGTATGTGCTCTGCTCACAAAGACTATGTCATCTAGCAGGAGAAGAGGCAAAAAGAGGAGAAAGGGTGAATCACTTCTCAATTGATTTTTTGTGGATTTAAAAGTCTACCAATTTTGCTGCTCCTACCTTCAGATTCCAGTTGTTTCAGCTGCTGAGAAGTGTGGAGGAAGTATGCCCTTAACAGAATAAAGGCTGCTATCACAGGCACTGATGCCAGGAAGATGTAGGGTTCTAATATTGAGACTACTGTTATAGCGCCAATCACAATCAGTATTAACTGTAGAATGAAAGAAAAATACTATTGATATAGTAAACTTGTCATTTTATAGACTAGAGGTTGGTGATGAATCTCCTTCCTATGGCAACTACGTATTGTTTCAGCAAACATAAAGTGCTAACATAAGATTTGCAGCTGAGAACAAAACTCCATGAAAAGGTAGTGGATAACTTGGACCAGATCCATAACCTGTTGCAGTAAGCTGCCATCTTTTCTAATAGATGGAAGAAGTGCTTTCTGTAGTACAATCAATATTGCAGGCTTCTAAAATATGAAGCCACACAAAAACCATAGCAGCTAGACACTCACTCTCCACTTAAAATTTTAAGAATGGCACTTGCAATATCGGCAGCCACCTACCAAACCTACCAGTGCTGTCCCTGTCTTGTCTAGGGAATTGCATTAGGTGTGCAAGACTGTCAGGAGCTGAGTGACCACCTCCTGCAGGTTCTGAGCAAAGCAGTCTTGCTGAGGACCAGAAAAAGTGGAAGGTTGTGCTTCTGTGCTTGCTCAAGGGAGTGTAACTCATATATGAAACAAACACTACTGCTTGTCCTGACCAGAAGACAGCAAATAAATTGTATTAGAACTTGTGATATGACAAATTAGCAGTTTCAGGAGAAATAAAAAGGGGTTTAAAGGTGTCAGGTGACGAAAGCAGCAAAATTGTTTCAGAGGTAATCTATTTTAACCTACTAGAGACTACTACCATTTTAAGACCTCATACTCAGTAGGTCCAGACAGATTTAGCTAAATCTGGTCTTGATCTTTACTCTAAAAGAGATTTAAGCAAGTAGACTGTTTTTGTCCATATCTATATCTAAAGAAAATCAAGTATACCAGTGTACATAGAATAGCAAAATTCTGCTTTGTATCAGGGTGTTACTTCTAACACTGAACAACTACTTCAAGCTGCAAACTTACCAGCATAGACCAACTGCAAATGCAAAATTTGGACAAAACTATGAACATTGCATTGAAGCATCACTGCAAATGACCAGTTAGCAAAGAAACAGATGGAAAGCAAAATGAATTTCACATTAGGAAGAAACCTGCAGTGAGTTCTTTTGCTACTACATCCACATAAACTCAAGGAAGGATTTAAATTCCCAGTATTCCAAGTTAGGAAACTCTAAGTTTCCTACCATTTTTTTTTTTTTAATCAGAAACCTGAGCAGTGTGATAGTAGCATCACATTTCATTAAAAAAAATTACATTACAGCTGAACTAGCTAAAGGAGGGATGGTTTTGAACTGAAATATGGCAGGTTTAGATTAGATATTAGGAAGAAATTCTATACTATGAGGGTGGTGAGGCGTTGGAACAGGTTGCCCAGAGAAGTTGTGGATGCATTCAAGGCCAGATTGAAAGAGGCTCTGAGAAACGTGGTCTAATGGAAAGTGTCCTTGCCTGTGGAAGGGGGTTGGAACTAGATGATCTTTAATGTCCCTTCCAGCTCAAACAATTTTATGATCTTGTGAGTTCTTTAACTATTTTCCTGACTTCTCATAAAGGAATGGTGGTATGTGTGAATTATGCTTGCGCAGCTGCTTGGCACTGCTCTACACTGCAATGCAAGAATGGATTTGTGTTTACTCATTACTTCAAACTGCAGAAATTAGTAGCACTTGTATCTCTCTCTAATTGTTAAGAAGCAAATGAGCTATTCAAGTGATATTGAGCCATGTCGTACAGTTCTCATATTACTTGAGATTACAGTCACTCGGTGACTGTTATAATTCCTGTTTCTCTCATTTACTCAAATTTTGTAAAGGTCATTGATGCCATGTTGTTCTAACTGCTGGTCCCACCATTATTTCACTAAAAAGTTGAATATGAAAATCTGTGTTATCTCATAAACTCCAAAGTAAGCCTGAAGTCAGACCGAAGATGATATTTTCTCTAAAAAGGCAGAAACAAAAATCTAAACCACAAGCCTTTTGTATTGGCATATAGTTGAGGAATGGCAGCAGAGGGCTCATGCAGCCCAGTCAGTGCCCCAGATGCTGAGCTTTTAGCTCTGGACAGAGGCCAGATGGGGAGACATGTTACACTGTTTCCCTGTTTGGAAAATGCAGGTGGTAGTAGACAAAGCAACTCAGCAAGTGTCAAAGTGGCAATGCCTGCAACAGCCAGTTTGATTAACCAACAGGAGCTATCCTTTAGGAGAAACCAACCATCATTACAGGCATAAATGTTCAGTGAGTTCACTATGAACTTTTGAGTGAGACTGTATTAAACCTTAAGGACAAGCAGTATGTGGCAGCAGCATGTCACATGAAGGATCTCCAACAAACAAGGACTGGTTTATAGAACTGGATTTAGCCTTAAGAGAAAGCTTAGAGGAAATCTAATCACTTTGTATAACTATCTCATCACTTTGTATAACTATCTACTGGTATTTATTATACTTATATAAATTATGAATGTTTATATATATGCATTTTGTCATTATTTATATAATGAAAATATATTCTGTTTATATAAATATTAGTAGGTATTTCTTGTGGACCATATATACTTGAGCCAAATTCTTTTACATGGCACACACTGGGAAGAGGCAATGGGCACAAGCTGAAATGCACAAAATTCCTTTTAAACATAAGAAAAAGCACTTTTAGCATGAGGAGGGTCGAACAGTGGAACACATTACTCAGAGAACTTGGAGATATCCAAAACCCAGCTTGGTCTAGAGCAACCTCCCCTAGCTGAATCTGCTTTGAACAGAGGAATCTGAGTTCCAGCCCCTAGGTCCACACATCCCTTCTACATTCTGTGACTCTTTAACAATCATCAGAAGGAAAAAGTCCTATCTATAATTTCTTTGTATCTTTCAGAGGCATCTGACTTTGTTCATTAGCAAAGTCCATGGAAGTCTGAATCTATGGAGGACCAGAAGAAATTGACTGTGAAGGAATGACTGCTAAATTATTCAAGACAGTGGGTAGGTTCAATGATCTTCAGCAGAAGAACCTGGAAAGACTGGGAAGCTTATCATGCATGTCTAAAAGTCTCATAGTTGAGTCTGAGGAGAGAGGTGAATCTATGGGACAAGAGGGTATAGCTAAACCTCTGAAAGGCATGGGATAGAAAAGCCAAATATTGGTATTTTCCTTATTGTTGAACACATGAAAAACTAGTCAGTTTCTTGTAGAATGTTTGAAATGTAGAGGCAGACTAATTAACATGCTTCTGGAATAACATCCCCTTGGTAGATCCAAAATGTCTGAAACAAAATGGTCATATCAGAAATGACAGTAGTGACTGTTGTTCACACTGAAGATAATACTGTAGATTCCGAGAGTCTGACGTCCATGTTTACTCACTCAGCAAGTTCTCATGACATCAGCAGGACATGAAGTAAAGCTTTAATGTACTCTTCTTATTAAGCTACACTGGCCCCTCTGAAGTCATGAGTCAAAGTTGTCAACTACTCACAAAGATATAGGGAAAGAAATTCTGTCTTTGTCAGATCATCATGTTGGTATGGACCGTAAGGCAGGCAAACTCACAGATGGAGACAGGCAATCTGTGCAGCAGTGTTTGGGTTGATTAAGTTGGGCCTCTGTGTATCACCTTAATAATGCAGAGAGGAACAGGAGCACCAGGGAAAATTTGCTTCTATTTTTTAAAATGTTCTGGGAACCAGTTCTATCTAAGGAAAAGCTGGCATTTCCATAGAAGATAAAGGAACAGAAAAGTCAAGAATATATTTGTCAGAGGAGCAGTAAACTGAGGGCTATGCTAGCAAACTGGGAACAGAAGAGCTTAAGGAGGGAAAGTTATCAAAGTGACTGAATGCAATCAAAGAATATCATTAAAAAAACAGTCAACTTGACCCATGATAACAGAAAGAAACTGAGGCATGCCCTTTATGACTTACAGATGAATCTGGGCAGCAGCAGGGATATTTGTCCTGTGGGAGTCTGCAGGGCAAAAATATTTCTGAGCCTGGGTAGTAAGAGTGGTTTGCATAAACAGTGGAGGTAAGTACACATAGAGGAAAGTACTCAGAAATGAAGCAGGAAAGTTGACATACAGGATAAGCAGCTATGTTGATACATAGATTGAAAAAAAAATTTATATTATTTCTTTGGCAAGATGTACAGCTGAAATATCACATATCTGTAAGAGAGCAAAAGTTACAACTTTTATTCTACAAACCTGAATGAAGTCAAATACTGTAAGTGGAAGTAAGTCATCCAGTACTGCTGTATCTTTTGAGAACCTATTAAGCATACCACCTATGGATTAAGAAGAAAAAAAAAAATCAGACATTTTAATACCCCCCAAATCCCACATTTATTACTTTAACAAAAAGTACAACATTTTCTGAATACAAAATATTAAGATTTTTTTCAAGTACAAGCAATTCCATTACAGTTTAGTGGAGCTACAGTTTCTGTCCCCTGGCAGGAATGTGGCTACACAACTTCTATTTCAGATCTTGGGGGAAAAAAGCCAGGAAAATGTAATTTCAAAAAAGAAACCACTATAAGGGGCAGAAAGCATAAGTCAGTACCCCTTATTATGCAGGCCCTGCTGATACACAGGTAATTTGCACATCAGCATTTGCATGGGTTTGCAAGCTGTTTCTTAATTTCTGAGTAGAATTACTGTATTAAACATCATGTAACAACAAAGTTAAGAATAGAAGGGAAAATGAAGGAGTAGACCATTGCTGTATCATCATTTAGCTGTGTCTCCTGTAATCTAGTACTTATCAGGAAGAAGCATATGAGGTAAGAATTTCATGTACAATGGGAGATGGAACTTTTGCACCAGTTATATAATGAGCTTTATATTAACTCCCAAATTTGAATATGCATACCACCATTCACATTAACTGATGTTTTATGCCATTTTAGTAGGACTATTCATAAAAAAGCACTATTTATCATTCACATCTGATTCCTTGTCACTCACAACATAACTGACAATATCTTTTCTATTGAAGTTTTTTACAAAGTCTATTCTTTAGAAGTTATTTAACTTTTATTGACTAGAACAGTTAATGGTTTATTTTCTCCAAATTTCTTTCTTACAGGGTGATATTTCAGAATCAGAATTGACAACTGAAATATGTCACACTTAAGTGCAATCAAGTTTCATTAAAAGATTCACAAATTACTTTATATGGCAAGCTTCTAACATTCTATTTGACTGAAAACATAAATAGAAAGAAACACTGTCCTTTAGCAGAATGAAACCCATTTAATTGAATTTAAATGCATAGATGAGTCAATCACCTCCCATCTCAGTTACCTGCTTTCAGAGAGTTGAAGGTTGACATAGGTGCATGAAGAACTGCATGCACCATCTTTTGATGAAGAGTTTTAGACACTGTTATGAGTGTATGCACAAGGGGCAAACCTCTGAAGATTCCCATGGCAAGCAGGGTATCTGCCACTCCCACATAGATGTAAATGATGTAGTAGCTGCTAGTGTCAGTGACAATCACAGGAGGGTTGTCAGAGGTGCTGTTTCCTGACTGTGTTGAGTTTGCCTTCAGAGCTGCACTGTATGATGGAAATTAAAAATAAATGCATTACTGGAAATTGTGTACTTTTTTATTTACTAAACAAAAACAAACAGTACTCCAGTGTCCATTTGTTTTAAAACTATGCTAATGGTTAGTTATAGATATTTCCCGTCATTTTTAAAATATTGTCATGTACGTATGAAATATAAATCATTAATTGCTCTGGTATTCTCTTGCAAATCTACTGCCTATTTACTCACTGACAAACCTAACCTAATCCAGGAAACTACACCCACTTCTCTTAAACAGAAAAATTAGTTTAAGCCTTGAAAAATTTAATTACTATGGAAATAAAATTATTTAGATATGCTATAAAAATGAAAGCCCTCAGCGACTTGATGGAAATCAACAGAAATCACTCCACCTCCAGTCAGACTCACGTCTCCATATGTTTCTATACTCAAAGATCCATTGCTGCAGGACAAAAACAGGGATTAAAAGCATTAACCCAGGAAAAGCCACTGGCTTTTGCACTGCTCGGTATGCTTTAACCTTCAACTGCTGACCCTGTAACTTCTGGGAATCCTTCAGTGATGAGCAGAGGAAATTTTAGAAATGGGGTCTTACAGAAACTACTCCCTTAAAATGTTCCTAATCAAGCCTTACCCAGCAGCTCTGAATCATGGTATATTGAAGATAATCAGGTCCATGCATCCCTAGAATGAGTTGACCCAGAAAAATCTTGCATACACTGTTGTCAATAATAAGCCAAAAACCACTCAACTGTTAGCACTTACAGAAGTACCAGATACCACCTATACAAGATATTTAGATCAACCATCTCTGAACCATTTTGTTGACTATAAGATAGTGACTATCCACATACAATTATGGCAGAATTTATTCATTATCTACAGAAAAATAATATAAGGGATACCCCTGTTTCTCAATAAATTATCACCACTACTTACTTTTGAAGAAACCATACCACAGCAAGACAAGCAGCTACCTGTGACCAAAGAAAACAGAGTCAGATTTTGTCTTATCACTTTATGTAATTTTTCTCTCTTATCTTTTTTTCATTGACTTTATACCTGTTTTTAGAGGGAGCATAACAAATAGGTGGAAGTCAAACTTACTTGAAGCAAAAAACTTGTGATATCTGCTTCTCTCTCCACGGAAACAATTTAATGCATCCCACCAGAAAAGCTACATTTAGACTTGTATTACAATCAGACTCTCAAGTCCCTAAATATTCTTGTATTTTTTTACCATACTACTAACAAAGGCTTACTAATGCCTTCCTACTGATAAATGTATGTATTAACAGATTTTAAGTTTTAAAGATTAATATTTTTAATGACTCTAGAAAAGTAAGTCTCTCTATCTTCAAAGGCATCTATTAAAATATGAATTTCAAACCTTTATTGTTATTATTTTTGCATTGATGTTCTTGCTAGCTGATGTCTACATTTGGTATATTCATTTGACTGATATTGCTTTGCTGCATAGTTTTATATAGTTTTCCACATAATGTCTTGTAACATTTTTTTGATTTTGAGATGGTTCAGCATTCAACAAGAATTTAGTCTGTAATATATTCTTGTCTGTTCACCAAGATACTGGAGATCTTCATCCAGTCTATCACATTTTAGTTTGCTCTGTTCCTGACTATGATCATTTTTCTAAGAGTTGAAACAGTTTTTTACATTTTTTCCCATATATTTTTATGTCACTGGTACAGAAATGTATTTTGGTAATACCTCAACACATAACTGAAGTCTTCTCTTTGGGAGAATAAATTTGATATACTTTAAAATTAAAATTTCCTTTGCCTCTAAAACTCACATTCAGCTTTGCTGTTACTTACATAGCCGTTTTCTACTACCATGAAAATAAAACTTACATTATAAGAAGAGCTATGCGTCTAAATACTGTATTGCTTCTGGAGTTGGCTTGAAAATTTAGTGTGTTAAACTAGATCTAAGCTCCAGGATTTATTCCTGGTCCAAGAGAACTAACTTAAATCACTTGCAATATAACATTAAACTCAGAATACCATCAGTCACATCTTTCTCCAGTTATGATGATATTAGAAGTTTGAATCTCACCACAGAACTGCTAAAAACCCTTTACTAACAATCAGCCAGAAACTAATTCTATATTCCTAATGGGTTATTCTCTTCATTCAGTTCATGCTGAAAAATACTGAGAGAAATCAGAACCATACTTTGTTAAGTTGACATAGGAATACAGTCTCATTGATTTCACACTATGAAACATGTTCCTTTCCTTTGAAAAATACTTGATTTAGGATATTTACTATAGAAGAGAACATTAAGAGGTTCTTTCCTAAGTTGAGAGACAAGGCAAAAAGCAGGCAATTTCTGATATATGAAAAACAGTCAAATGTCCACAAACAGCCAGATATTCTTCAGTACTTGTTCTGGTGTTTTACACCGTCCTTGGAAGCACGCTGCAGGAGCACCCCTTCCATCTTTAACTGCGATCACAAGCATTCAGCACCCTGCCTGACTCACCACTCTTCTTTCTCTAGGAGCAAAGTTCATTTTTCAAAGCAATTTTCCAGAATTTATGTAATGGCAGTTATTGTTGTTAATTCCCTAAAGCTCTCCAAAGATAATCTTTAATGAAAAATGGAAGATTATTCACCTGTGAACAAGAGACTTGCATAGGGCAATATTTATGGTATCACATAGCAGAAAATAACCTGGATAATTTAAGAAGATGGGTGTTCTGCTGCTGTGCACTAACCACTAACTTTGGGTAAGAAGTGGTAATTTAAGCAGTAGAAAAGTCATTGTAATTTGATTCAGCAACAGTTGTCAATTAGTGATACAAGAGCTTATGTCTTGATGCTTTATCCATTCTCACAAAGAACAGTTTGAACAAACATCATTTGTTGCAACATGACATCAAGCACAGATTTTCTTACCTCAATTAAGAAGACAGTCACACACAAAATCAGAACAAAAATCAAGTTTCTGTGGATAGTAACGTATCTGAAATAGGTATTCCATGTAGTAACAGTACCCATGCTTTCAGCATCATCACTGAAGCACTCCTGTCAAAAAAACAGCGAAATAATAGTAAGAATGCCAATAACATATCTGTATGAGAATTTCTGACACAAGAATGCCATCATACTTTCTGCTAACTCACTGCAACTAATTGAGATGAAGCATTAAATTGAAAATGGCTAGAGAGGAAGGTACTGACTGGTTCAGTCATCTTTGCTATAAAAATACAATTTAGAGATTATTTGAAATTTTCAGACAACAATGAGAGAAGCTGAGACTTGTCCAGCACTACCAGAATAAAATACTATTAATCAATAGCTATTTTCTTTCAATGGAGAATTATTACTGTGATTTTAGAATAAATTTGTAAGTACTTTGAGCTTTTTTTCTTTTTCTGTTGAGCTTGAAAGAATAAAGGGTAGTGCTTCAGCAAATAATGAATTTAAATTTTCCTTGGACATTTGTTTCCACCTAGGAAACTCCCCCAGAAAATTTTCCTATCATGAAAAAATCATCTCTCAGTTTTGAAAATGATTGTAGTCCATCATGATCAATTGAAACTATGAGAAAAAAAAGAAATTTTGGTCCTGTTTTTGATATAAAACTCAATTTTCTGGTTTCTTTTCTGCACGTCCATAAAACCAGAGTAAAATCAAGCTTATTCCTCCATTCATTATCTGCATCAGGACACAGGAACTAAGCAGTCTGACAACTTCATCAAATTTTATCAAATTCCAGTTTTAAAAACTGTGCTAGTACTTCACAGAAACTACTGTACTTTTATTTTCTTTTTTCATGAGCCTTAATGTTTCAAAGGAGAATTTTACATAAATGCTTCAAAACACTGTTTTTCCAAGTTACAGTTTCAAATTTTATTTTAAGTAATCTGAAAGGCAAAGTGCAGGAGATGTAAATTCTGTATTGAAATTCCCTACAAATAGCACTGGAAAAAATGAATGAAAAATAAGGCAAAATAAGCTTTTGAGGATTTCAATGATTTCAATATGATACTTGGGTTTAAAAAATTTTACAGGTATTCAAAAAACATATTCCACAGAGAAATGCTGCATTAGGAAGGAAATAGTCAAGTAGAAAAACAGATGAGAAGTATATTACACTAAACCATCACCATAACCAAACCCAAGATTAATTCAAATTAACACACCTTCAAATCCTCCTCATTGATTTCGTCAGTGATGTCCAAGACACTGTCTCGAGACACACGCCTGCTGTAGATATCTATCTCAGAAGACAGGTTTGTCTGGGGCACCATGGACATTTTCCGAAATGTTGTGCTTCCCTTTTTGGAAAAGTTTGGCCCGTAGTTCCCAGAGGTGCTCGTCATCAGGTTCAGCACCGACTGCCTCCTCCGGCCTTGCAGCAGATGGTCAGCCTTGATCATGCCAGTCCTCAGCACAGCCACATCCCCCTGCTCTAAGTCAGGGACCAGCGAGAGCCTCCTCTCTGGCGGGTCGTTGTGGCCATCGTCTATCCCGTTGACCTGCATCCCGTTCTTCTGCACCACTGAAAACTTCCTATTTGCATTAAGGGGGTTAATAATTACAGAGTTCTTCCTTTTGTCATTAAATTCTGATTTTTGTTTAAAAGATTGCTTCTTTATTTCATTGCGTGATCCCGTGCCTTCTCCTTCAATGGAAAATCGTCGGAGAGTCTCAGTAAGGATTGAATTTCTTCTCTCTGCACTGAACTGATCAAAAGAATCAAATCCCATCAGCTCTGAGCTGAAGTCTGGCCGTTGACCCTGAAGTTCAGAAAATGTTCCATAGAAATAGCAGCTTCCCTCATGTAAGATTAATATTTTGTCAGCAATCTTTAAGTGTTCCAGTTTTGAAGTAACTAAGATCCTGGTTTTATTCACCATCAACTTGCACACGCAGCTGTAAAAGATGGAAGTGTGAACATTTAGACTTTTTTGTTCTCATGATTAAATGATGATTTTATCCCTTTCACTTCCAATTTTCTTTTACCTGCCCTGCTCCCACTACAAGCAGACTTGGGTGCTCCCTCACACTACAAAGGAGGTGGTTAAGCTGAGATATGTAAAGGGTGAGCTCTTTATCACAGGAATCAAAAAAGAGGTAAAATTTAATCATTTTCAGGTCAATCCAAAAAGCACAGTTCATCATGAAGCATTTGTTTTCACCTTAGGGTTACTCAGATAAGTTGATCTGAGACTTAAGAGCATTATTCCAGTTTCAAAACTTCAAAATTACAGTGGCTGAAAAGCTCATGGATGGCATTGTGCATCTTTACTGTTTTCATCAAAAGGACAAGCAAAAAGTCTCTGACTTGGGCCAACCTGCTGCCAATCTTCAGCAGGCAATTTCAGGTGATTCAATGTTCAGTGATTAGAAAAACAGGTCAAAATATAGCTCTTTGTAAAAAATTATACTTACAAAGCAGCTTATTATTTTAAAGTGAAAGGCTTTCTGATAAAAAGCCATGTCAGATATAAAGCCACACACATTGAGAGACTGAGTTTACAGCAGACTCAATATGCTGAGATGGAAGTGGGAGCAGAATGCTCACACTTGGCCCAGGCTTGTGCCCACGTAGTCCATTGTCCTACCACTAACACAAAATACTCAGAATATATACATAATACCACAACATAATACTATAAGAAACCCTAATGATGTATGAACTGATGAATGATGATGAATGAAATTAAATTAACATCCCAACAGGAATAATTTTGATCACTTCAATATTTTTGTACTGTTATTAAAAACTCTGCATTTTACTTTGTGTTGCTTGGTGAGCTTCTTAAATACAATCCATCAAAACATACAATACCTTTCAAATATCTCTTTTTCTGTAAAAATGTCTAAGTGTCCAAAAGGAGAATCCAGGAGATACAAATCAGCATCTTTGTATACTGCCCTGAACAGAAAAAATGGAAATGACATTAACTTTCTCATCTCTTATAAATTTAAATGAATATAATTTAAGCAGTATGCTTCAAATCTTTTAATTGATAGACTTTCTACAGCATCAATACGGAGCTGGAGTTTAACATTAAATAAGCTCATAAGACACCTTTCAATAAAGCCTTTTCTTGATGCAGGCCACACTACACACTAACTCAGTTTTCCATTAATTTCTGTGCAATGAAACAAAGCTGTCTTTTACACAGGTTACCCTGCATAAAAGAAATCTCTTTATGGCCTGAATCTGACAGTCCCCATCAGTGACCATTTCAATGGGAATTTAATGTCTACTGTAATATCTGCTGGTGCCTGAGGGAATATTGCATATTTGTAAAGAAACATGTAAAAAGACTTAGGTCTCAGCACTTAATTTCAAAGGTACTTCAGAAAATAGTGAGCAAAAATAAGGCTATTAATGAGGAATGGCCCTGCAAACAGTATCTGTAACAGGACTGTACAATATTTTGACTTGAAGACATCAAAAATTACCTTAAACTGTATGTACCTGGACATGGCTCACTGGACCTAAAGCTCTGGTTAAGAGGGTTTTTTGTTTTAAAAATTTGAATAGAAATTCAAAAAGATCCCCTGCCTTCCACCATGAGAATGGAAATCATTGTGCAATATCAATTAGAATATAATTAGCAAAGAAATCCAGACAGTTGCATTTCTTTATTTTTAAAGTATGTTAATAATGATGAAAATATTGATCAGTGTGAAAATATTTAACCACTGAGAGAAAAAGCCCTCAATATAAGCTCATTATGTAAATAAAACCTGCAACTTCATTGAAAAAACCCTCTAACACAATGGATTTTACTGATCATACATTATGACGTAGTGGCTGCACAACAACAAAAATTCACACTATTCTGAGTGCTTCTATCAGCAAGAAGTTTGCAGGGGTTTATTGCTACAATTTGTTTATTACCACTGGCTTTAGGGTACCAGGCCAGCAAGCTGACTCAAGTCCAGGACATGCACTGTGTTTTTCCCTTGGTCCTTTCTTTCCCCCAGTTGCAGCTGCAGGCAATGACAGTGCTCTGTGAGAAACACAGACTCACAGAATCTCCACCTGCTTCTCATGACAGCTGGTTGATGTCACTTCCATGACAGATTCTCATTTCACTTGACCTTGCACAACTACACCACATAAGTTTATGCAGCTATAATATATAAAATTATTAATGAATGAATGAAAGTATGATGTCCAGTTTATCACCAGTTTATCACCTAGGTACAACCCAGGGCTGTAATCCTAAATTTACACCCCTAACTTTTCAGAGCTTCATCTGCAACCCACACCTCAATACCTGCACACCTTGTAGCCCACTGAGCTTGGACTGGAGCCCAAACAAAACCTAAGACAGTCAGTGTCTTTATGACATGTAATTGCTTTAAAAGTTACTATTCTACAGCTGACAATGAATACATAAGTTCTGTTTCTCCAGGAAACGAGCTACGACCGTCCGAAAAGCAACAGACATGATTATCCATGGCATCTAGGAAATAGTCCCTGTAAATGTTGTATTACAAATGAAAATCTAAGGGGTTTTGTAGTTTTGGGATTACATGCTTTGAAATCTTTGCCTGATCTTTCCTTCCTCTTTCCTCTTACTGTATAAATCAGAATCATCCATATGCATCTTCAGTCTCATAAACCCACACTGAAAGATTCTCTATTTTAATGATCACATCTTTTAGCCTAACACAGACATGCACATCTTGCATGGGATGCTAGTGCAGATCACTATAATGTGATTTTACTTCTAGGCAGCATTTCTGGGCGTGGGAATCATCACAATTTGAACTTGACACAAATAAATGGGGCCATTTACACATCAGAATCGTCCTTAGTGAATTTCTGACAATAGCTAAGTGATTCTGCTGAAACACATAGCTAATTTATAAGACAAACACCTATGTTATTGTTCTGTAGACCTTCAGAATTACAGTAATTTCACGATTACAAGCCGCACCAGATTATAAACCGCATGTCTGGGTGTCGGCAATGTTTAGATCTTTGTCCATGTATAAACCGCACCGGATTATAAACTGCATTTTCATTCGCTGGGAGGACCCACGTGCAACAAAGTAACAAATTAGTAACGATCATGGGATCTCTCACCCTGGCCTGGTGCTGCCCTGCAGTGCCGGCGGGAGGGAGGCACGGAGCCCACCTTCACCTGCGGTAGCAGCAGGACGGAGGCACGGAGCCCGCCCTCACCCACAGCGGGAGCGGGAGGGAGGCACAGAGCCCCCGCCTCCACTCCCTGTCACGGGGCCGGCAGCACAGAGCCCCCGTCTCCCCCGAGCCATGGGGATGGCAGCACGGAGCCCCCTGCCTCTGCCCCAGCTGCGGGGCCGGCAGGAGGGAGCCCCTGCCTCCACCCGCCACGCAACAGAGTACCCAATTTGTAACAATCATGCAATCTCGGGTTTTACTGGCCAGTGCTTGGCTCGGCACCTCGGCTTGCACTTCCAGGTTTGGAAATTTCCAAACTTTTTTCATATATTGGCCGCTCCTGAGTGTAAGCCGCATTTCTGGGTTGGGAGCAAAATTTTAGTCAAAATGGTGCGGCTTATAATCATGAAATTACTGTACTTACTAACAACAGAAGGTCAAACAGACAAGGCAGTTATTCATACATACTGACTAGTCACTGCTTTCTTCTTTTTCTTTTTCTTAAGACAGAGAGAAGCCCCACGTGTTAGCATAAAATGTTTTGGAACATGGCTGGTTTGGTTTTTTTCTCCATTTATTTACCTGCCAACAGGCAGTATGCCATTGATCAATATATAAACCACTTCAAAGAAATGTCATAGCAGGGAAAGGTCCTGGAATCGTTATTTGTAACCTTGGTTATGGATTTCTTCAGTACATAAAAAGTTACACTTAAAGGTCTGAATTTCCAAAGATACCTTGCATCAGGGAGGGAAAAATTCATCTTATGCTAAGCCATAGCATTTTTCTGACATCAAACTTTTAAAATTCAGTAAATTAATATGCAGGCCTATCTTAAACAAAATTACATAACAGAACGCAGATTTCTGATAGTAAAATCAAGTTCCTGATATACCTGGATGGTAGTTATTTATCAGGACATAGTCCACGTGTATTTAGATGCTTAGTCATAATATATTCCATATAAGTGAAATAGTACACGTATTGCAGAAGAGCAGAATACTCACCTTGCCAGTGAGATTCGTGCCCGTTGACCTCCACTCAGAATGATTCCACCTTCACCCAGCAGTGTATAGTCTTTGTCTGGGAACTTGGAAATATCCTGTTAACAATTTTTTTTTTAAGAATCAGTATTTTCAATATCTGAGAAACTCAAGCTACAGACTTCATGGAAGCATTGTGTACAATTGTCTACAGACAGGTTGGACAGCAGTTGTAAAAAAAAAATCCAACAGAGGTTTATTTATTTCATTTGTTTATGTAATAAGAAATTGTGATAAGAGAAAACATACTCTATTGCAGAAAGCAATCATGAGCTGCAAGATCTTAAGAACAAATATTTGTCTGAATAGTTAATCTCCTTAAAAGCAAGGAATGTACCTTCATACAATGTCAATCCGAGACATTAACTGTGCCACTGTTCTGTCAAGTAATGATAAATGCACTTGCTGCTGAAGTTAGGGAAAGCAAGAACCAAACTCTGTTTCTGAGCTCTTAAAAATCCAGAGAAATATATACTTCAGGCAGGTTCATGAAAAAGGTCTTGACAAGCATTCCTAGCCAGGAATGCACACAGTTTGCAAAAAGTTTGGGAATCAAGTTCCACTGCTTGGGTGGTAAAAGTTACTCAGAACTCATGACTATGTTAAAAATGAATCTTTGGCCAGGGATAAAAGCAGAAAATACCATTTCACTCTCATATGAGACACAGAAAGGAGAAAAGGTGACTCTTGTGTCCCACTGGCAGATGTAGCCAAAAATTTTCTTGAAAGGAGTATCTAGCACTGAAATTGATAATCCATGTAAACCACGGAAATTCATGGAAGTGGAGACAAGGAGAAAGGCTGGTGTTCCTGAAGGCTGTCTAGATTTGCTACTTTTAGAGTTGCTCTAACAAAAAAACAACCTCGGCCATCAAACTTTACCTAACCTACATCTGTAAGCCAGTACAGTGACACCACTTATGCTGTGGTGGATGTTGTTTCAGCGGACTTTTCCCAGAAACACGGGCTGGATGAGCTTCCTGTGCCTCATGGCACCTGGGTTTCCAGGGGATACAATTTCAGGGCAGTTTGTCACGCAGTGAGTGGGAATCCCTGACTGCCAGGAGCTCCCAGTGCCTGTGCTCACTGCTCAGCAGCACCATACTGCCTGTGCACACCTTCCCACTCCCACGGCAGGGATCCCCCCCAGCTAAGGAGGCTGATTGAAGCATGCTGTACCAGATAAAAACAGCTCCAGTGTTCTCATGCACTACACACATTTTCCTTTCATTGCAGCTTCTGGGGGAAAATAAGGTGGCATACATTATCCCTCAGAACCTGAGCTTCTGAGAGCCATCTTCAGGCTGTGCTCTGGAAGGTGTATCTTGTTTTGGGGTCTCATCCTACAGGCAGCCAAGAGGCAGGCAGGAACTCAGCTATTCGTATTTCATACAAAGTCATATACAATCCAATTCTGATAGTCCTTGTTGTGATTTTTTAGGGTTTATCACTCTCTGTTGGGCAGCCTATTGGCATTCCAGGCCTCTGAGGTTTTGCAGAATAAATAAATAAATAAATACATAAATATCCTTCCAAAAAATGTTTCCTTCTTCCTCCCCTGCAAATTGCCCTGACCTCAGGAACAGAGTGAACAATGCTGTTCAGACTTGGAACGGTGACAAATGAAGGGTCCAGCCGCTCAAGAGCTAGAAACTCACTGCCCGGTCTGTCAGGAAATGGGAGATTCTCACAACTCTTTAATTTGATAATAGCATTTACTTCCTGATTTAGAGGATTCTGATCCTAAAATTAAGATGCTCTTATGTATGTCAAACCTATTGCAGGTGATTTTTAAATTATTCTCACATTAACTGATTTTTTCCCCTCTAGTAAATTGAGTCACACAAGCAAATGCTTGGTATTAACATAACAGCTCAAGTATTTGCAGAAAGAGGAATGTGGAAAACAGTGACAGCAACAGTTCTAAAGAAACATTTTTTCAATGTGACATAATCACCTTCCTATAAGCCATGAAGCATTTAGAGAGAACATGTGAAATTCTGGCATAAAATGTTTTTTGGCATTTCTTTGAGACAACTTGGTCAGATCACTTGTGGTCCCATCACATATGCAGGAGTCACGTTCCTCATCTGTAACTTCAGCATTAACATAGGGGTTTGCATGATTAAGTATGCAGATCTCTAAGTTGATTTAAGCTGTTTCCCATTTCCATCAGTATTGCAGCCTGTAATTGTGCTGGTGCCTTTGCTGTTTCCTGATTCCACTCCTTCCCAAAAAACCCAGGTGAAGAACTGGGCCCAGCATGTCTTCTCCTGAAAACAGGGTCAAATCCCAGCTCTACTGAAATTCATTTCAGGGTTCCCATTGCTTTAAAGGTTGAGGGATTTAATCAGATATATTTCTTTGCAGGTGCGTCAACATGGAATTTTAATCAGACTTTTAATGAGTTCCCCTTCTGCTCTCCTCTACCCTTCACCTCAAGATAATATATGGCATGAAACAGACAAAGAACTTTTCAGGCTGTAATTATAATAATTAAAAAATGTTTAGTAATTTCTTTCAAAGGCGTAAACAAAGTAATGAAGTCCAATAGACACACAATGCTATTTGTTGGAACACGCATGACCTATTGTAAAAAAGTACATAGGGCTGGTCCAAACACATCCTTGCTGTCATTTTATGCAGGAAGTGAAATCAAGCCAGGGACAAACCTAATGTAATGATGCTGAATGACTCAAGACTCAGCATATTAATGAAATATGAAGTAACCACTGGATTTTCTTTAACATACTTATTTCTAAATGCCTAAATTGATAAGCTGGTTGGTAACTAACCATTCATGAAAACCCCTACATTAATTAAATACTTTTGTGGATGCCTCTAATATCAGGAGCTAAACAATCCCATATTGCACACTCAAGGAGAAGGCACCCTTTTTAATAGCTATTTGCATTTTTTGCTGTGAAAATGCCATATTCATAGACCTCAGCAGCAAAAGGATGGCCCTCATAATGCCCTTGGGCTTGGTAAGGAAGAATATAGCCAGGATAGCTTCAGGGTGAACAGGAAATATGATCTTATTATTAAAAAAGAAAACCTCAGAATGGACTTCACACTCCAAGTCTTTTCTGTAGATTAATTGTTACCAGAATCATTTGATAAATCATTAGCAACAATGAAGATAAAAAAGCATGACAGAAAACAGTCTCTGAGAACCAAGAGTTGCTTAATATGTCCAAGGTTATTCAAGTTACTCAAGTGGTTCTAATGATAGAACCTAAGTATTTCATGTGACTTCTTTTTCTTCCTTAAATTGGTCCTTAATTAGGTGGGGTTTGTTTGTCTCTCTTCTGCCTTCTCTCATAAAAGACAAAACTGATGGAATAGGGCAGCAGTCTTGACTCTGCATTTCATCTTCATTCTATTTCAGTTCTCTATTTACCTTCTGTTTTTATTATAGTCACCTCTACAGTCATCTCTATTCCTTTCCTTTTCTTCATTGCCATTAACATTCCCAATGCCTATTTTCACAGTTCCCAGAAAATACCCCTACTTCCATTGCTACCAAAGTACCCCCTGTTTCATCCTCATCATATTTTGAATTTTTGAAGTTTTGAAATCAAGACTCGTGTATCAGACTCATACCTATTACAGAATACTTCTATGAATTTTTAAGATATGAAGAATTTTCAATGATTTCTTGTATCTTGGCTTTTAGGTAACCAGACTGAACATTTTTAAATCCTCATTTTCCTGGGAATTAAGCCAGAAAAACAGATTTAAGTATTTCAAATAAATTTTTTCTTAAAAATTATTTCATTTAAGTAACTCTCTTCTCTCTCCTGTGATTCTGTAATCCAAGGCTTTTGTTAGAACCATTTACGAAGGATTCATGATCCAAAAGCATAAGCTTTGTTTTTGCAACCGTTTGTGACCTTGAATAGTGTCAGACTCACCCAAAACTCACACAAATGCTGGCAAAACTTGCTTTCTCTATGGCAAAATATTTCTGTGAAACAGGTTTTTGAAATGTGAAGTAGTCAGTGCACTGCATGTGGGTAGGTTAAATGCAGGGTGAGAGAATTAAATATGATTCCAGAAAAGACACTGACGTTAGGACAACATCCAAGGTAATCAGTCCAGAGCCCTGTACCTAAGACAGGGCAAGGGGTGGGGAGAGCTCTCTTGACTAAAACAGTATTTTAACTAAATGGAATCAACAGAGAAGATTGCAGGGGGCACCTGTTATACATATTTATGTGATCACTGATAAACTTCTTGAAGTCAGTGCATTTGAGAGTTTGTCTCTAATTGTGATGTTTCCCTGCTAAAAAAAACCACTCTGCTAGTCTCTTAACTTCCAGTTCACCCAGAAACTCACTGCCTGCAGCTTCTCAGCTGATCTGCCAGTGATTTTGGGCCACAGATAAAAATTTTAGTTAGAGGAATCTGTGTAGGATCACACCAGTGTGGGATGAAAGGAACATAAAGGTGTCCAGCTTTGGGGCACACATCTGAGATGCTACAGGGGCAATGGGAGGTTTGGTGTGGTGCTAATAGCACCAAGCTTGTGGGTTCAGTCCCCAGATGGGCTTCAGAGTTGGACTTGATCATTGTGGATCCCTTCCAATTCAGGATATTCTGTGAATCTGTGACTTATTACATGGACTTTCTGCCTGAAAGAGACATTTATACTCTTTCAGCTGTTTATATTGGGATGTGATAAACTTCACCTTGACATGCACTGGCTCTCCCCAGCTGTGAAGATAGGTTGTCACTTGCTTTCACTTAATTTATACCATGGACATATACCTGATTAGATAACCAAGCTACCATTTTATTCCCTCTTGTAGAGAATTATATACCACAAAGCACTCTGTTCCACACTTAAACCTTTTATTGCTCCTCCCTTCCACACACTTTGTAATCTGCCCATTTCCCTTGTGAAAACAAGGCTCAAAACCACAGCACAAAGTACAAAGTATTTTGCTCGCTGACATAACAACTTCTCAACAACCACTGATTTAGTCATGTGGGGAAAATAAAAAACAAAAACAAAACCAAAACAAACAAACAAACAAACAAACAAACAAACAAAAAACCAACAACAACAAAAAAACAAAAAAACAAAAACAAAAACAAAAAAAAAAACAAAAAAAAAACAACCCAAAAAACCCCAAAACAACCTCAAAAACCCAGAATCAGCACAGATAAAAGGAGCTGGAGCAGTACATGGGATGCAAGGATGTCTTTTTGTTTTGGAGCATTCTTGACACTGCAGTGAACTTCTCCCCCCAAGGCAGATACTATCCTTTGCAAGGAGATATTGAGCACACAGGAACACAAACCTGGGCTTGGTCTATTGACTATCTCTTTCTATAGTTAATCTCTCCATAATGTAGTTATAGATGAAAATTAATCTCCTGCACTCCCAGTAAATCCAGCTCAAAACCCTATAGAATCTGGCCACAAACTTCTTTACTACTATTATAAAATTCAATTTCACATGGAAACACTTCCTCTATTTGCATGCCTTGTTAAACATTACATTCATGAGAAGCTGGTGTCTCTCAAATCAGAGCATGTGTTTACTTAGAGAGTGGTTTGCCACTGTGTGTTTATGAACTCAGGTAGCTATTGAAGGATTAAATGAATTAACTAGATGGAAAAATATCTATCTCACATTACAAAAAGGTAAAACTGGAAGTTATGGTAGTATGGCTTCAAAACTTACCAACTACTGGACTCACTCAAATGTGATATGAGGGTTGTTTATTTTTAAACACAAATAACTATAACAAGCCTACTTCTGTAGTCTTGACTGGAGGAATGCCTTCTCTGAGAATGAGTTTGTTCATTGTTAACAGCATTTAAACACAAAAATTATTGTTTCAACTGCCCAGAGGTTTTACCTGTTCAATTTATCAAGTGAAAAAATCAAACAAAAATCCCATACCCTGCATATAGCAGGCTAATAATACTGATTTTTCATCCTCAATATCTTAAAATCAAGTCCATTCCTTTTCCATTTTTCATAACATAAGTAAAAAGGATTTTGTAGACCCACATGCTGCCTACAAATTAAATCTTACAAATTTCCATTTATATTCATGATATCCCTGCCATTACATTAGTAACAACCTCCAATAATGCAATCCTTATGGAAGTCACACTTGTAGAATTACTTCAAATTTAGTGGCAAGCTTCCAGAAACATACAAACTCAGGAAGCTCACATCTCTCAGTGTCTTTTACAATATACTTGATCCTTAACTTGAAGTGTTAGGCAAAAGTTCAGACTCTCTTGCTACAATTTTTTATAATGAATGTGATGAAAGGTACTTGATAAAAAGGGTAAGCCACTCTGTCAAAAGTGCTGCTGAGGCAGCACCAACTCATCTTATCTTACTTTTTGAGTACCTTTAAGTACCTTTTACCTTTAAGTACCTTTAGACTGGAGACAGCCTTTAGAAAATGCACTCAAAATCCATACTAGTTACATCTTGTCTTCTCTCTGTTACAGCATGCTAATATAAGACTTCAGAGGTGATAGGTTTAAGGTAATATCCACTCAAAAGTACTCTTTATTAACAATTAATTTCGAAAAAGCTTATTAAAAAGGACAAATGGTAAGGACTGCTGATCTATGCTGGAATGGCTTAATCTAGGAGGTCAAAACCCTCACTTTTTTATTTGCTTACTGGGACCTTAATTTTCGAGGGCATATTAAATTAGGAACTCATCATACTCTCTTGCTTGCTAAAATAATCACTGTTTCTCAAGGAAAGGAAAAGAGAGCAACAAGGCAATGGAAAATTAACAGGTAGCCCTTTTCCTATGCATCTTGAAAATTGTTTACTGTGGCGCTTTGCAGAATGTGTCATGTAATTTAAATGTAGTGGAATTCCCTTGAGTTCAGCATTGCACAAAAATATGGGCAGTGTTCACATACAACTTACACCTCATTGCAGTCATATTCAGAGTGTGCCAGGCTTTCAGAAAGAATTTTTGCCAGTAAGGCTGTTTCTTTTGGATATCAAGAGCACTAATGAAACTCTTAATTACAGTCCCTTTATCTCAACTCCAAAGCATTCTTTTTTGTTCTTTAACCTTTTACCGCTTTTCTCTTAACCTCCTCCCATTTACAAACTGCAGTAATGAGAACATTGTAAATCATGATTTTAACTCCTCTGGTGCCCTACTTACTCTCAAAGGAAAAATATAACCAAGAAATGTAATTGTGATCAAAGTTCTGAATCATTTTACATATATAAAACATGCTACACTACCATGAAAAACATACATAAAAAGATAAGTTTAAGAAGTATCCTAGGCATACTTCCATTAATGCATGGAGATGCAATTGAGAACCCTTCTCATGATTCTTTAGTATTATGTGCCTGTACAGTGACATCCTGAAATATGAGAAGCGGTGGTACTTAGATCTGACAAAGTTCCCTCGCTGAGCCTTCAACACATGACTGTTCATTCTGGGTCATTTCAACAGCTCAGATCTCGGACACTCAGACCGGGCTGCCCTTGCTCTCCCCACGTGTCAGAGAACACTGCAGAGAAGAGTTGTGAGGAGCAGGGACCATGAAGGAAACCCATGGCACTCTGCTGCACACTCCCCACACAGACTCACAGAACTGTACCTACTGTAGGACAATTCCCCGTGTCTGACCTCCCATCAGCCACACACCTGTGTCAGAGCCTTGGGCGAGACAAGAGCCACGCCATGCACAAGGAAAAAGGGCACTTGAGAGACATGCACACACTAATCAAGCTTGTAACCTCAGGCACAGACTGACATCCTAGTGCGTTGTGCCCAACACAAACACACTTTGTTGAACTATCCTGGCATACCATGTGTGAGGTATGCAGATCTCCAATACAGCATAACAATTTTCGTTTTAATCTACATCTTCTGTTTCACAGTACATCATGAACAGGTATAATGGCACAACTGGAGAGTAGCTGAGTTGCATCAAGGCAACAAGATTAAGAAGCTGAAGGGAGAAATCTTTATGAGAGTTAAGGAAGTACAAATGTAGCTACCTGAACTACTTGTCCCATTTCAGTCCTCTAAATCCTTAGAAAATTATGTAAGCTTATAAAAGAAGTAAAATCCTTTTGTTCCTCTTAGTTTCACAGCTTTTCAGTAATATTCTTTGTGATTAATCAAAATTACCTGGATAAGAAATCATCTTTTTAACCTTCCTTTTAATGGTACCATGCACAAATAGAACAAAATGCAAAGCTGTGAGAATATCTTTTAGGACAGCATAAAAAAATTCTTCCATTCAAGAAAAACCTACCAAAGTAACCTGTTGCTTAGGTCATGGCTAACATAAGCAGATTTGCCATTCTCTACAACTTTACAAAATCTTACATAAAAGACATATTCTAACTTCTGAATAAAGATCTGATTTCCCATACAGGGAAAATTCCATTCTTGGACACCTAAAAATACGAAAAATTCTGGGAAATATTTACTTGCACTTTCCATCTTTCACAGTTACTTTGAGATAAGTTTACTTTGAATACTTAGCAACTCTAAAGAGGCTCTAAGTGATACCTCCTTAATAAATTAACTACATACCAAATCAAAATATCAGGCAGGAGCATGTAGCACTGACTTTTGTGACCTCATGCACCCCAAATTATTTAAGTTACGCTTCTGTAATATCACTTCCATATCTCTATAGACCTAAAACAAAACCTTGTATGGCATCACCTGGCTTCAGCATCATGTTCTGCTGCAGACAAGGACAGACACTGCGTCTGGAAGCCTCCAACCCACATAAATGGTATGATGTGACCCACATACTGTGACCTGCAGTGTTTTATTGGCACTAATAAAGAAGAAGGGGGAAAGACATCAAATTTACAAGTTGGACTACATATTCAGTTTGCTTCCTCTGTATGGATGGTGGAAATGGCAAAGTAAAAAGGGCACTTCACAGGTATATTACTTTTTACCTGACAATAACACATCTACATGCCCACTGGGTAAAAGAAGATGTCTTTGTATTCCAAAAGCATTTTGGTGAGTATGGAGCTTGGAAATAAATCTGACTTATCCATTGTTAAGAGCTCTGTATTAACTGACTTGGAGCATATGCTCAACAAGGAAATAAACTCTCTTGCATCACCAGTCCTTGGTTTCTTGAGGGCTCCACACAAGAACTGGACTCAGCAGGTCTGTTTTCAGGTGGAATATATCACTACCTAGGAAAGTTGCAGAGAAGGGGGGAGAGTGAACACAGGCAAAACTCCTCTGGTTTCTCATTTCTGGGGAACAAGAACAAACATACACACACAAAAATTCCAATGCAAAGCACTAATATAATAAACCCCTAAAAGGTCACGCTGGGGAATAAACAGGGAATTAATATTTGAAATCCATCCTTCAATCTGCCATACTGAGTCTGGTTACTAATACATGAAAGCTAACAAGACAAGAAAGCATAATAATAGCAATAAGGTAATGCATTTGGCTTCCTTCCAGACTATTCTGCCTTCTCTTCAGGCCCAATTTATTCAGTCCAGGAGAAAAAAAAAAAAAACAGTATAAGTATCAACCCTGATCTCAAATAATAAGCCCTGCTAGGAGGTGAAGCATATCATTCTGCACAGAGCTGCACCAACACAGATCAAAGCTGGCTTGATTGAGCCTGCTTGGAGAACAAAGGAGCTGCAGCCTGCTGAGACACTGAGCCATCCCACGGCCATTGAGACACCAAGCTCTGAGACACTGAGCCTCCAGTAATCACCTGCTGCTCTAGGAAGGGCCCAGCTTGGGAAGCCTCCTTGAGCAAGGGCAGTTTTGAACTGCTGAAGCCAGTTGTTTCTTGGAGCTTTGGCATTAGCTGCAACTTTCACATGTGGCGTTAAGGACAACTCTACGAGAAGCCCGACACAGAATTGTTAATTCTCCTGTCTCCAGAAGCTTGCAGAGAGATTTCCAGCAAACCAAATAAAAAATCCAAACATCAGCTGAAATGGCCAGAAACATACAGGGAAATACTACTTTATTGTTCAGCTATACCCTGTTCTGAGATAAAATGCAGTAGTAACCTTATATTTTTTAACAGACTGACTATGGTTTCTTGCTTGACTGGTGCTAAGGAAAAATGTTTCACTGTGTGGCCAGAAGAAAAATCCTATTCAGCACAGTTAAATATTTACTGGTTTTATTTGTATATTACAGACAAAATCTTAGGGCATAGCAGATTTTGCTAATGTCTCAAATGCTGGCTCCTTTTATCTCTTGCCATGTGTAAAATATACTTCCCTATATTTCCTCTGTCAATATCAAACACATACAAGGACATTTTAACGTGACTGTATGCATTGTGGGCTACATGTCACAAGGATCAAGCCTGCAATTATTTCCAGTGTAAAAACTTTAAGTGTATACACAGAAAAAAATCCTAAATTTAGACAAGATTTTCTACTAAATAATTAAGATTTCTGCCACAGAGTTCCAGTTATCCTTGGAGCCATTTTTGAAGTTCAAAAGAAAGGAGAAAAACAGGTTTATCTCCAAAACTGTAAGGAAAAGCTTCTTTATGTGGAAGAAATATGACAAAAATATTCAGGAATACTATATTTGTACATAATTACTTCAACATCAGTATATTTACTCAGGTTTTTAACTAGCAAGTAAGGCTGAGAAGGCAGACACCATATAATATCTGAGCCAGCTTACTCAGCTTCTGTTGTGTAAACGACCAGAATTGTCAATGTCAGTGTATCTCCCAAGCAGCTGGCAACAAGATAACTTGCCATTCCACAAAACTGGGGTTTTTAACTTGCTTTAAGCCCCTCTACTATACCTTTTCTTTGGGGTTTTTCACTTGGGTTGGGTCACAGGTGTTAAAAGCCCTAGATGACTGACCTCTTCCAGTTGGCAGGCTTTGATGACACTCTTGTACCGGTATTCATCATAGGATACACCAAAAATTATGTTTTCTTTTATTGTTCCAGGCATGATCCAGGAGACTTGAGGTGAAAAGGATATCCTTCCACTGTGTTTAATTTTACCCTGTGAAGGCTCCAATTCTCCCATTATCAACATCAGAAGAGAAGTCTGAAAAAACATCAACAGTTGGATTAATATATCAGAGATCTGTATAACAAAAAGAAATGTTGAACAAAGTGAGAGTCACTCTGCTAAACCACTTAAATGGCATATTTGTCTCATCAAGAGTGTCACTGTAAGTAATGATTTAGTGCAAACTGCACTTAGTGAAGATTTTCATGATATGTGTGATTCTGAAAGGCCTCTAATATGAGAGACTTAATTTAATAAATGATAAAAATTGTGCAAGTTATCTTGTAAAAAAGGCATGCTGCTGCAAATATAATTTTAATGAAGCTATCAATAATTTTGCAAGGTAAAAATCTATCTGCAAAACACATACAGACATAAGGTACTAGCATTTATAGTACCTTATAGTATCAAATTCTATTTGATTTCTCACATTATCAGTGACTATTTTGTTTGTTCTTTGTACAACATAACTCATGTTTATAATTTTGCTAGTGCTTATAAGTATTTTATCTGTATTGCCTTGAAAAATGCAATTTCTTTGTGTAAGTATATACAATTGCTCAGTATGATCTGAATTTTCCTCTGTAACTGTTAACTCATTTACGTGAATGCATGACCTAAGTATATTTACTATTTCGCTTCATAAAAGAATTGATTGCAATTTCAGTACTGACATGTTATAATTTCAAAGTTAATCAGTAGCTTGTAGTAACCTTGCCACACATCATTGGCTACTAGATCAAAGAATAGAATTGAGAAATACATGGAAAAATATGTTACAGAGCCTTGCAGTGGTGTTCTTAGCACTAATAAGCAGTCAACAAAGTTGGGACGTAACAGCCAAAGATCTAAAAAATCTGTCTAAGTCACAGTTTCATGCTGTCAAGCCCAGAGATCCTTTGCAAGTTATACAAGAATCTGACCTTTCCCAAATGCTGAGTAAGAAGTTCCCAATCTTGCAAGGAACAGCTGTTTGGTACGTTTTGTACACTGGATGCGAAACCACTGCATCTTGTGTCACATAACACAAATTAAAAACAAAACCAAAACAAATCCTATCTAATACTGAAGCAATGTTAAAGAGCTGATGTCATGCTTCGTACCTGTTATATATTAAATGGTTAATATAGATAAAATTGTGCAGTCTTTTTCATGGACCTGACACTTCCTGGAATATACAGTAACAGCCTCAAGTACCATGAAGAAACTCTTACATTAAGAAGGTGTAATGGAAGGGCAGTATTTTTGGGGGGCAGTGGGTGGGAGGCAAGCCTTATTTTTTGACTTCTGTAATATTAACTTTTTTACTTAATATTATAAGTCTTTTATTTTTATTGCCTCGGAAAGCACAATTTTTTGTATGTATATACTCACATAGACTGTTCAGTGTAATCTGAATTTTCCTCAATTTCCTATGTAGCAGAATAAAAGAGATATACATACATCCTTCAGCATTTTCTGGTTCACATTTCTATATTACAATTACCAGCATTAGCAATAGCAATAGATGAACTATTCTGTTAATTGAAAAGTATCACAGTAAAATGCTCCTTAACACAACATCTTGAGGACAATCTCATGTCCTGAGTCCCTCGCTCTCTCCTGTGGGGCTCATTAGTGAAAAATAAGAAGCCTTGATCATACTGAAATTAATGGATCCTTTGTCATTGACTCCAACAGATCAAAGATTTTGCCCCATGCAAATAAAAGCAATCATAATATTTTCACCTATAATTTATTAAACAGAAGCATAATGAACATTTATTTTAACTTAAATTCTCCTCAAAAAACCCAGTGAAGATGAAAGACTCATCAAGACTCATCTAATTACTTGCTGTTCAAAGTGAATAAGAGTATCACTGTTCAACTCATTTTATATTAATGATGTTAATTGGATGTGTCATCTGCAAACTAAATGCATTGATAACATTTTGGGGTAGTAAAATTATGAATAATCTAAACAACAACTTTTCACAGGAAACCTCCAGTTTCAGCAGCTTTCACCAGGCTTTCACATAGGTCTCAGGAAGCCCAAGTGTGGCTCTATAGGAACCAGAGCTAAGTGAGCAGGTACAGCACATGTCCAGGGCACACATACCCGGCTATATTCCTGTCAGCCTTGTCAGATTACAAACCATCTTGTGTTCAACTTTTTCCTTAAAATATTAGCAAGGCAGGGAAAAAATGCTTTCTAACACACTGAGCTGTCAGAACATCTACTCTATATTCTTCATTTTTTTTTAAGGCAGGGATTTTCTCACCATGAGCCTTAACTTTAGGTTTCAGTCTGCATTACTCCTGTAAAATTTCCTTTTACTTCCAACAGGAAAACATTTGTCATAAATTGCTATTTCCTTATAATTCTGTAACCTTCTATTACCAAAAAACAACCAGCAAACTCTATCTCATAGTGGCCACAGTAAAACTTCAAGTAACTGTTTCAGTAAAACTTGCAGATTATCCATAATTTTTCCTTCAGCCATCACTTCTTCAGCAAGCCCAGGATAGCAAGAATACAGTAAAAATACAGGTAACAATACAGGTAGCAACACAATATTATTCCTTATAGTTATTAGGGCTCTTGTTGAACCAGCAGAAACAGAAATACCTTGCCTGCTCCAGTAGATCCAGAAACAGCTAATAGCTGCCCCTTCTCAATCTTGAAGTTTATATCCTGAAGAACAGGAGAGGCATGAAGGGGAAAATTACTGAAGAAGAGATTGCTGTCAGTGCTAGGAGCTTTGCTGTTGTTGTTTTCCTGGTTTGCTTTTACAAACAGCTCTCCAATTCCCTGCAACATAGATGGATATATATTTGATGGAGATAAAAAATTAATAAAGCATGCATATGCAGAGATGTATATCATACTATGGATTTATGAAAACATACGAACTTATATCATGTTATTTTGGATATCAATATACCTCAAATATACCTTTTTAAAATGTATGTCTCGGACTTGTGCCAAAATTTGTGGACACAAACAAAATTTGCTTATTATTGAATTTATTTTATATTGAACTTATTTTATATTATATTTGCTTATTTTTGAACTTTATACATGCCATAGGCTGATCCTGTTTTCAGGCTCACCTAAGTCAGTAATAACTACTCATTACAGCCTTGACAGGTATTAAAAGGTTTCTTCCAAAGTTTCTCAACTGTGGATAACTTGATATCATGCATTCAGTACTTAGCAGTACTTGCTAAGTATTCCTAACCTGATGAGAGCTGAAGCTATTTAAAATGTGAGAGTATAGTCTGCTCTTTTTAGAAAGCATCATGGCAAATAGTAAAACAAAAAAAAACCCAAACAAACAACATTGGGTGTTTTAATACAGTTTTGGTAAAAGTACCAACCTCATCCCAAAAAGCTGTTACTTTGTCCAGCTCAACCCCAGTGGTTGTTAGATTATACTCCAGAGCTTTGTATTCTTTTTTCAGCAAGAAATCCTAGAAACACCATGAGAGAAGATGAAACAGTAAGGGACAAGGTCACATCACAAAAAACAGTTCATATTTGCCTACATGGAGCACCAATATTTCTGGTGGCACTTTTGCATTACAGTGCTTTCAGCAAGAGGCATAAATATAAATTATACAACATTTTTGGATGCAGAAGGAAATGTTTTTGAAATTAGAAATTCTTTAATTGCTAGTGAAAACATAGCCATAAAGGTATTTGTTTCTGATCTAGAAAGAATATCAAAACTTGGCACTTGTTTTGCTTTCAGGACTTGTATATAGCAAGATCACCCCTCTGATTTTAACCTTTTTTGAATAAAGCTTTGATTTTGGAGTAAGATGTAGAAGATTGCACTCTGGTAAACAGTGAAACAAAACAGCTACATGCTGGTATCTCACTTTTCCAAAACTGAAGGAGTTAGGATGATCTCTCTACCAACAAAAATAAAAGGCAGATCATGATCCTGGCAAGTGCAGCACTGATGTAGTGTAAATTCAAATGACACAAGTCAGCAACCTGGTGCTCATGTTGCCTTCTGGGATAGCATTAGGAAATAAGAATTAGCCTGTGCTAATGTAGGAAAGACAGCCTCTCTATGCCATTTTTATATTAAGATTATGTGGTCTGTAGATATTGTCTCCTCCAAATTCTACTTTTTAAAATTATGTGTGGAAGCAAATAGATCTACGTGGGTAATACAATAGAAGAACTAAACAGACTCATGGGGAAATCAGTTCTCAACAGTACACTTGCAAATTTTCCAAGCAGAACAAGAAAAATAGCTATATGGGTATAACAATTAAGAAGCTGATTGAAAGAGCAGGAACTGAAAAACTGGAAGGCATGACACACATGGTTTATGGAAAACAAAAAAAAAGGAAATTATAGTTACATTTTTGTAACAAAGGGGTCATCCAATGGAGTTCCTGGAGCAGTGATAGTCAGAGAGAGCACACTGATTCTGAAATATCATGGTCTAAAAAACATGTGAAAATACAATAACCCAGGGGAATATACCTGGCCCAGTCTGCTCTCTAAACTGATGTGGAAATTAAATCAGAGATGTATGAGTGGTTTATTATTTTTATTTATGTTTCTTAAGACTAGTAAAGGGCTTTGGTGTTCTGGGATTCTGTCCTGTCTGTCTGTGGGGACTATACTGAACCTACTACAAACAGATGATTATTTATGGATTCTGGAGCACCCATTTGCTAGTATCTCCAAAGACAAGCATTCAATGAAGTGAGGGCAATGTTGTGACAACTGGGCTTGCCAGTTCTGTGACTGTGTCCTGGGCATTGAACACACTCTTCCAGGAAACAGGAGAGACAGGATACTTCCACGAATGCCTAGGGAATCTGAGAGCACAAGGAAAGCCCACAATGGGACCTAACAAAGCAGCCTTCTGAATGTCAATTAGAACAGTTTATGGCTAGATTTCTTGAATTTCCTGCCCAGCTGAAAATCATAAAAATCCTACACCTTCTTCTTACTCTAGACTGAACTTCAGACATCTGATTAAGATCTTTAGGTTCTGTATTAGTTATTCTTATCTCAGTAAAAATAATAAAATCTGTGTTCTACAAAAAAACCCACATCTATAAATATGCAATGAAAAAGGTCAAAGATTTCACCCCAAAATAGTGTAAGAATTCTCTTCCTAGGGAGTAATTTCAGAACAGCAGATAAAAAAGACAGAGTTAATGAGAATCCACCCTGATTTTACTCTGCAGATAAGCCTCTCATGCTGGTACATGGGCAATTGATCTCAGTAGGTAAGATGGGTAATAATTATTTGACTGGTACCTTAATTATGTTTTCTACTCATAATGAATGAGATGCACATTTGGATAAAATGCACAGTCTCCTGCTGTTTGCCACTAATATCCAGAAAAATAGAAGATCTGTGACTGCAGCTCCTGGAAGCCATGCTTGTATAAAACATGCACTAATTTTGAACTTTCTTTTCTGAAGGAAAAACATCTCTTAAGCACCACAACTCATGATTTTATTAAGTTTCTTGTTCTGCAATGAGAATAACTAACTAAATGTCACTCTTTCTGAAAAAAAAAAAAATAGGCAAGCAGGTAGCATGAGTCTTGTGTGGTTATGCTGCCTGGGGAACAATATCAAGATTTATAATGACACTTCATGGTGTTTAGTCAAAGCAACATATATTCCAAAACTCTACATAAATGCTGTGTGCTTTTGCTGATCAGCTAACAAGATAAGATGATATAAAGAATTAGCTTACGTACTTGGGAAGATTTCAGTCTATGTACCCTACCTGTATTTTGTTTATTGCTCCAATAGAGTCATACCAGGTCTGTACAGAGCCGGGAAACTGCCTGGTCACTGTCATTCGAAGAACAATGCAGAAGGAAATGGTGGTAAATATTTTTCGGAGAATAATTCCTTTCGTCACAGCGTACGGAAGCACAGCTAGGAACACCACAAAAAAGCCCGAGAAGAAGAAGGCTGAGCTGTTGAAATATCTTACATAAGCAGCTTTTCGGGTGAGCTTCAGTTCAGTTCTGTTTAAAAAAACAAACAAACAAAAAAACCCCAAATATAAATAATTAGTCTAAGGTTTCAGTTTACAACTTACAAATATTTTGGATGGAACTGTTGGGATAACACTTAACTCAGAGGCTCTCTCATCCTTCTTCTTTTCTAGAATTGCAGCTTAAAAAGTAAAACTCCAAACCATTTTTGGGCCTAAAAAATCATTCAAGTCAAATTCTGGTATCAGTGTTCAGAGATGTCAGACTAGATAATAATAATAATCTGTCTTGATTTACATACTGAATGAGCCACAAGCCTCTCCAATTCCTGGCACAACTAACCTGAGGCATCTGACACTGTGGTATGTGATGTACTCCCAGAAGCATCATCCCATACTCATTTTGATGTATAACTCCTCTAGAAAAAAGATACTTTGAAATGCCACTTTTGCTGTATGCTACCATTAAAAACCTTACAATAGACAATCTGATTATAAGGTCATCTTCTTTTTCATGGCAACTTATTAATGGCTTCACGTGTGAATTAAGGTGCCACTTAACCTCACTTTGAAGTGGTGGAAGGCAGGGAGCCTGCTCTCCACCCTCCTTTCTCCACAGAAGCTCAGTCTACAGAGAAGACTGGCTTACTGACTCCTGTGCAGTCAGCAATGCAATCAGTGATTACTCCTAGCTGTTTCCACAAGGTCCATGCATCTTATAGCAAGATATTAAATGGAAAGATAAGTAATCCAGGTAATATAAATAATTTTCTGCATAGATAGCTCTAACTCACAGTGCTGAACATTTCTATGACTGCTCTCATTTTGATCCTGTTCAGCTCACGTCCCCCAGGTGCCCTGGAGCTCAGTTTTGCCTGGACAGAAGCACCTCTCTTGCAGTGCCAGAGCAGTTGCTCTCCTGCAAGAGCAACTAACGGGCTAGAAATGGTGCTAGACCACAAGATGCTCATTCACTGGAGTGCTGCGACCACTGGAATACCAAGCAGAAGTTTGCAGTCGCATTGCTGTTGGCAATACCTGGTGTTGCAAGGCTGAGCACCAAAACCTTTACATGTCTTCTCATAGTGAGCCAGTGTCTGCATCCAAAGTTCATCCACATTGGTGCTGTGTGAAACAAACACCCTTTCAGCTCCCCATCACACATGCATGAGACTTGCATGTGCATCCAGCGTCTTACCAACTTTTGCCAGCCAAACAGATCTTAAAAATCCCTGACAGAAAATCTGAGCTCAGCCCATTTTGGAGCAGTGCTTGGAATTTCTTGTTAAGTTCACAAGAGAAGCCTGAATAAACTAACCAGACACGCAAGACATGCAAGTCGCCACCATGATAGAGCTACTTCCTTGGAGAAAGGGCACAGAGTAGACAGCCCATATTGGTGTCTCTGAAGCTGATTAAACTGGTTTCTATCAAAAAAGCCACCATGCAAAAATGGTTTTGTGCTGAGTTATAACACACTGCCTAAAACACAGACATGGCTCCAAGCACAAGGTTTTGTTTCCTAGCAGCTTAACAAGCCAAATGACTGGGAGGTCCTGCAGAGCTGATTCCACAAGACAAATTCAACTGAAACTCTGATATTCCTGAACTAACTTGCTCTGGTAATGTCTTCACTGAGTGACCTGCTGGATGACTTAAAAAAATACAGAAGAATCATAGAACTACAGGATGGTTTGGGTTGGAAGGGACCTTAAAGATCATCCAGTTCCACCCCTCCAGCCATAAGCAGGGACACCTTCCTCTAGACCAGGCTGCTTCAAGCCCCATCCAGTCTGACCTTGAACACTTCCAGGGATGAGGCATCCATAGCCTTTCTGGGCAACCTCTGCCAGTGCCTCAACACCCTCACAGGGAAGAACTGCTTCCTAATGTCTAATCTAAATCTACCCTCCTTCAGTTCAAAGCCATTCCCCTTTTTCCTATCACTATGTACCCTTGAAAACATCCCTCTACTGATTTCTTATAGGCTCCTTTCAGGTACTGAAAGGCCACAATAAGGATTTCCAGTGCCTTCTCTTCTGTCAGCTGAATAATTCCAATTATCTCAGCCTTTCTTCATAGGAGAAATAATCTGATCTTGTGATATTGCTAGCATTCTTGTCTTTTAAAAATCCATGAATCATGAAATAAAAATTACCTTCAGCATTACAAAATTTACTATAAATTATTATGGAAAATATAGATAATAAAATAACAGTCCAATTTCCAGGTTTCTGTGACCTGTTTGAGGACTATAATTTATTTAATTAATTTCTAAAGGATTTCTAGCATGATACACTCTCAAATTTCCTAAAAGCAATACATGTGACTAGCAATCAGGGGAATCCTAAACTAGTTTCGTCCTCAAACTAGCACTCATGACCTGGATTCAGAATGAGTTTCTCTGATTGTTTATAGTAAATAATTCCAAATTCTAATGGTAAAGAACACTTCACTTTCCCTGGACCGTCTTTCAGAAAGCAGCTGAACAAAAAGGTGTTTGTGGAACAATATAATTTTATGTCTATTATTTACATGATAATATGACACTTTTATTTCATTTATTTTCCCAATCACACACCTGGCACAGAATTCTATTTCTCTGTAAAGGACTAAACAAACACACGGGACACAGTTTTAATGCAGCGTCATCCATCAATCAATCAATATGTCACTTCTTTCTTCCCCCAGAACTCCTTGCTGGTAACAAAGACTTCCTTCCCACAGGTCTCAGCTAACTTTTACCTCCTTTCTCCTTCAGGTATGGTAGTTACAGTTCAATCCTTGCATTAATTGAGGAGATAAGCATTCTACAAGGCCATCTACAGACAATAAATGTTAAGGTAGATGTGCAGGATAAACACATGAATCTGCACTACTTTACTCCTTTCACAGATTGTATGTGAATTTTATAACCAGCTTTATTGCATTTCTCAGAAAATGGCTTCACAGGATTCATATTGTTTCCTTCACCACAGAATAGGGATGTCTGTTAAGCCTTAAGTAACCGTCACAAAAGGGCTTTTTATTTTAAGATGAGGACAAGGTTGGCCGGAAACAAACACAGATCCCACAATTGTTTTACCTGCGCAAACTAAACCTTGAAACATCTTTATAACAAATGAGGAAGTAAAAAAAAAAAATCTCACCTCCATAGGAAACTTTAAAAAAAATATAGGGAAAAACCCTCAGGCAGAAGTGTGGGAATGCATGGTTAGTTTATTGAGGATTAATAATTGTTGCTTTACTTCTTAACTAACATGACCACAGATGATGTTCATAGCGACCTTTTTTTTTCTGAGCACATAAAAAAATTTAAGTAACAAATGAGTACACTTACTCACGGATGTTTTCAATCATTTTTTCCATTGCATCTTCCCAACAATAGGCTTTAACTGACTGTATATTTTCAATTACTTCTGAGGTGATGACAAGTCTCTCATTGATCTTTCCCGCTCTCTTATTCCTACAAAGTAAAAAGGCAGTAGATCAATCTTCACCTTTTTCATCCTGTATCGTTAGCTTGTATCCCATTATATCTTATGAAAACAGCTTCCACATAAGCCTCTGCTTAAAATGTTTACTTTAACAGAATTATTCTGAAGAACGAAGAAGAAATTGTTAGAAATCCAATAGTTGTTTTTAAAGGAGAAAATACAAACTCTAAAAAGAATGGATTAAGTAACTAACAAGGAGTTTTAATGCTAAAAATTCTAGACTTAATGCTAAATCTAATTTTCTCACTATTTACTCCATGTTAGACTTCTCATTTTTTTCAAGTTTAGACACCTGCTACTAAATAAGTGAAATTTTGCCTGTAACTTTCCATACATGGAAACATTCTTTGGACTCATTCTGTAACTATGCAATGTCATAACCAGAGTCCCTTAACCAAGTGGTATAAACTTCTTAAAACCAGTGTGTTTCAGGAAAATATATTGAAATATTTTAAAACATTCTTTTCACCTGTACTTCATCATCATTTGTCCCAGCCAGGCTTGGACTAAGACCATGACTATTAGAAGAGCAAGTCCGGCAAATGCAGAAGCTTCTAACATATCCCAGAGCAATCCCATCAGCAGTGTCACTTGTAATGGTGCAATCCATACAAAATGAGCCAGAGCAAGACCCTATGAAAACCCATAGTAGGGAAAAAAAAAAAAAAAGAAAGTTAGACATGTGCTCTGAAAACTACATGAAAAGGAAGTAGTCATTAAAGCGACACTTCGAAAAATATAGTGAAAAATGGTACAAATATTTCCAGTAGAAAAACGAGTTTATAAAGGAGGACTTGTGATCCTGGGTGCTAATTATGATGACAGGGCAGCACTACATATACATTCTGCACCTAAACTTTGATTTTTCTAAGGCGAAGTTCAATCTGTAACTGTCTCTTTGTCACCTGTATGCATGAGGAAAAGTCAGAGCTTTGTAAAAGTAAACCAAATATGGCATCAATGCTGGCTTTTTCAACCACTGTAAGATGAGAAAAATACACGTAAGAATCTTCTGAGAGTGTTTCAGTCTGATATAGAAGGCAAATATTACATTGGTGAAGAGATGGCTGTTGTATGAACACAACTAGTTCAATGCAGTTCTCATTCAGCAGATTTTGGAGTGAACCCTGTGATCAGGTGCACAGGGGTCCATGTTACTGCAGCTACATTGCTGCAGTGACAGACCGCTTGTCTTGACTTGTGCAGCACTAGCTGACATTACTCTATACAGTCATACAGTGCTTCAAGTAAATACACCCTGCAGTCCCAACCATGCGTCTACAGTCTCTCTGATCTCGTGTCTTTTGTGGGAAGCAAATCTTATACTACCAAAGTGCCAATTAAACACACATGAAGAACAGAAGTTCATAGAGTTTCCACTTCCTAAAGGCATTAGGAGGGATTTACTGTAATCTCCAACAAAAGAGAAGTTTTACAGAAGACTCTAAGATTTTCAAATATGGATGTCTAAGACTTCCTAACCCAGTCTTATGTGAACAATCCCTTTTTAGTAGACTGGGTAATAATAGGAACAAGAAGCTAAACGTCATCACTTGCTCAATGACAGAAATGGACTGAATGACCTCAGTAAAAAGATACAGTCATCAGGAAGTAGGATGGAAGGATTGAACCAGCAAGTTTTATGAAACCAACTGTTTAACCCAGAGATTTCCTGGCAGGTTCTCACTGGACTGAAGAACAAACATGTCTTTATGATGTAACTGCTTTTTAGCTATCCTCTTCTAATCAGCATAGGAGATAAAGAATGCTTTAAGTATCAGAATGAGCATTTCTATGACTACATGCCAACACATTTTCCTAAGGTAATGAATGACTATTTAGTCTGCAGTGAGCACTCAGTGCAGTTCTACATTTATGCTCCTTCCTTCCTTAATATTTGTCATGAGCAGCTTGACATTTGTGTTTGATGGATCACCAAGTGAATTAAACAACTGATGACGCACCTCATCAAATTTGTTCAGATTGTTGGAAAGAAGACTAACCAATTGTCCAGTACTTATTTTATCCAGAACTCTGCTTGACAGTTTTAGGATCTGTAAAAAAAAACAAAACAACATTAAAACTGTCATCTAAGTTATCCCCATAAAACACAATACAGAAAGAAAAAAATTATAAGCAATGGTGCAGTAGTATAAGTAATAATCCACTTATCTGTTTATGCTATAAAGAAAATCTCATTAAACTGGTTGTTTATGTCTCTTGAATTCAATATAGCCATTAAATTGCTTTAAAAATATTGATGTATTGACTTAGTCCCTGTTTTCCGTTGAATATTTTATGGTTATAGATATATATGCAAATGCGAGTTTTAAGTAAGCATGCATGCTGTGTGCTGCTGTGCATCCTCAAAAATCTCCTACTGTTGCCTCTCTTGACAAATATTTTTGAAAGATACTTTCACAGTGAGCTTTACACTAGAATAACTAACATGTTTATTTATTTTATCTTATTTGGATATTGGTAAAACAAAGAAATTTTTAAATTTTTATATTTTTGAACAGGTGATTGGCCAGTATCTGTTGACTCTTCGTAATGTAGCGATGTCACACAGCATCATTCAAACTCCCTTCAATGTCACATTTATTGTTTAAATCTTCACCTCTAATTCTCTTCTGAAGACATTATTTGGAGACCACCATGTTATTCTTCCTTTGCAGTACACATTTTTAACAGGAGCACACTGGTAAAACAATTAAGGCATCTCACCACATATGCAACAAATCTGAATTCACAGAGGTTGATTTCAGTCAAACCAGCTGTAGACAGGTATTTAATTCTTTGGACTGGGAAATGGAGAGCTGTCAGAAACTGTTAGCCACATTATTCTTCTGTGTACTATGTGTACCTTAACAAAACTATCAATCTTTTAACAAACTAGCCTAAAAGTTACATAGACTACTAACAGAGGTTTGGCTTAGAGGGTAAATGAAACAATTACCTTTTTATAAATCAAGCTAAACATAGCTATCCTCATTTGCATTCCAATATGATGAAGACCGAATACAGCAGGGTGTATGAGCAGTGTTCTCACAAAAAAGAGAAGGCACAAGCCAATGGCCAGGTAGTAGGCTATGGATCTTTCATCAGAGTTGTCTGGATCATAGGAAGCTATTATTCTCCCCAGCAGAAGGGGCTGCACAGATTTGGTGACTTCCTGTAGAGAGAAACAAGGAAAGTAACTTCGGTCAGAGGTTTGTTCATTTCTTTTTTTCAAAATGGCTAACATTTCAATTCAAAGTCCTACCAAATGAGATTTAGAGTCTTATATCTTAAATGAGGAAGTCAGACCTGTTTGCTGTGCAAACCACAGAAAATTGCAGTAATTGCACAGGAGGACAGACAACACTGCTGTTGTCTGTGATGCTCTTGTAACTGCACCAAAGCAAATCTGGCTTGTAAATTTTACTTGATAATTTCCTACAATAGGGACAACTCAGATCAGCTTCCCCATTTACTTTACAGAGTTGTAATGGATTAGCCATATCATATGACTGATCCGAGTTTATCAGGTTTTGTCCCTAGGGAAAAGTTCTCACCACACTTTACTCCCCTACGGGAGAAGGGAAGCCTCAGAACTCCTAAAATGAACACCAGCATTCTCACATGACAGTGAGAATATAGCTAAAACAACAAATAAATGGAAACAGGAACAGAATAAAAGTATAAATAATTGGATCATCCCACTCAATAGTTCTAGACACTGTATCCAGTTTTGTAACAAAAGCAGGAGGAGACGAAGCAAATGGTAGGGGAGGCAAGGTTAATAAAAGCCCCAGAGAGAAAACAGTCTCTCCTGCACTGCAGACCCCAGAACTTCCCATCCAGGGAAGAGCAACATGAAAGAGATCCAGCATAGGAGAGGATAAAGAGGTAAGGTCAAACCACTAAACTACAAGCTACCCAAATCATTGGCAAAAGCCCTGACGTTACTTCAGTCTGCTATCACATTTGTCCTTTTCCATTGTAATCAGTGTTACCTCACCTTTGCCTTCTGTTTCCCTCTGTGTCTCATCATTCTCATACTTTCACTCCTCTAACCTCATCTTTTTACATCTCTGCCTCTTGCCTCCTCTTTCCTCAACCAGCCTTTCCCAAAGAACTGCAAAAACCACCTGTGTGCTGTGGTCCAACATTTTGCTTCATCTGCTGCATGAGCTTCAGAAGGACATGAACTATGCATGTGATCCTTTGCTTCACTGTTATGATCAGTTTAAAAATACCTGTTATGAACTTGCATGCATCTCCTTCTTCTTTCTGTTGTGTTGCAGCAGAATACATGTGGTATTTCTGACCTAACAAGACATTACTGAATTCTTCTGTACAGAGAGGTGTTAAATTCTGCCCAGAAGTTGCCAGTACTGCCTTCCAGATGAAAACCATGCAGATCACCCTAGAGACTCAGACGGGAACTGGTGTAGTCCAGCTCTAATTAAAGTTCTACTGTGATAAATAGATTAGAAAAGTGCCCTTTCTTTTTTTTCTTCTTTGGGTTCTCTTATACAAAAGCAATTGCAAGTACTTCTGTAACTTGTACTGCAATCCCTTTTGAATGTTACTGTTGGTGGAGCTGATGTTCATCATTCCCTTTTTCCACAAAAGAGGTAGAATTTTACATCTCAAACAGCATACCTGTACTATGTGCTACATTACCCAAATTAAACACCACTCTGCTGTGAATCTGGAGCCAGCTTTGACAAAGACTTCAGTGTTATTAGTGGCAAAGGGAGGAGTGTTTATTAAAAAACACATGACCCAAGACAGCTGTGCTTAGACCATATGCATCCCACAGCATTGAACCTAGACTCCCCAAAACTCATAAAATACAAAACATTCACCTCTCAAGGACAATATGATGTTTTCATATTATTGGAGATTCCAAGATAAGCTTTTCTATATAGGCTTAAAATAGCAAATTTTTTTGTGAGTGTTTACTTTTATTCCAGTGAAAATGACATGTTCTACTGCTGTGTTTGTTGTGACTATAAACGTATTGCATACATTCCGAGCTTGCTGGAAAAAAAGAAGATTTACAGACTAGAATAGTGGCTGGCAATAAGCCAAGTCATAAACTATCTCATGGGGCATAAAAGTCCATTGGTTTACAATGGAGATTTATCAGCTTGCTTACCAAAGATATTATCTAGTCTACATACAAATCAAAGCATAACTGCCTGGTTTTCATTTATCCTCTTGTAAACTCGAAATTACCTACTGATACATATATTAATAAACTGATTAGAACAACCTGCCTAAAGAAAATAATGGAATTTGTACACCTAAGAGAAAATTCACTTTTCAACAGTAATGTTATGCCTTTGCCTGCCCTTATTCTTTCCTCTGCATTCATCATAGGCTACTGAGAAACTCATAAGTGTCCCCCTCACAGAAATCTTAATTAAAAGAGTAAAGATCTGAAGAGAAATGAGATTATGACACAGTGCTGATCTGACCTGGTATGATTATTATGCAACAACAACTTTTCTGTTACGTGTATCCTCCATATGTTCAAACACTCTGCATTTGAAGACAATGATGCACATCTCTTCTTTGGCATATGGCCAAGAGTTGCTTCCCTCCCTGCCTCCTCACTCACACCCGTGACCCATATGCAAGAACTTCAGGAAATCCTCATTAGGGTCCTTTGGGATATGATACTAAAACCACTTCTAAGTTAATGCCAGCAGCTGCTGTGCCTGGGTGGAAATATAAATTTCATGACAATAAATATAAGACAAAAATACAAATAGAATCAAATTGATTCTCACAGCAAAGTACCTAGTTGGCTAGCAGGTATCCAGCTGAAAAGTAAGATTTCTGTTTCACCACCATAATACCTTTTCCTTAAATTGCGAGTCTCATATTCTGGCAGGGTGAAGAATGGAAACTGTCTCAAACAGCAGGGGAGCAGATACATTAAGAGCAGTAAATCAAGGTTCCTAACATAACACTGTTTATGAGGGGGAGTTGTACTGCTCTAGGGGGCCAGAGCACAAGTGTCCACCCTGCAATAACATCATTACCTACAGCACATCAGGGACAAGGGAGAAGTGGAAAAAAGGCTAGACTTAATGAGAGCAAAGCTGTGATGCCAGTTGAAAGGAAGCTCAACAAACAGCAGGGATGTCAACACAGTTTAAACCACAGTCCAAGAAAGATGCCATGAAAGCAGCTCAGAGATTAGACAAGCAAAGAGCAAAAAGGAAAATGAAGTTCAAAAGAACACACAACTTGATTACACCTATGCCAGTACGGCACAACATCCTGTCCCCTTTCAAATTTATGGCAAAGCTCCCATTAATTTCCGTGAGCAAGGCCTGCAAGGAACACCAGCAGCTTTAGGAGCAATTTGGTTGTTTTACAATTCCTCTTTCAATAAAACAAAGAAGTTTTAGATAAAATGAACAATAATGATAATAGAATCAAGAATTTAAACTAAAATTTAATCTTTCCATGTTCATTATGTAAGGTGCAGATTCGTTTACTATGCGTTTAATTGCACACATCTGTGATTCCTTGAACAAATTTTTTTTAAAAACCATACACACAACCAAAGAATATGACTCAAAAATCCTGTAGTCTTGTTCTGTCCTCACCCCACCTAAAATTGTACTCCATTAAAAAAGTGCACAAGGAGAAATCAACCCTGCACACGCACACTCACACATATTGCCTAGACTTTGGGAAAGAGTGTTATCCTCAAGACTCCTGCAAAAGCTCTCAGACACTCCTTAACTTTTAACAGGAATTCGTTAGTGCAAAGGTTTGGGCTGGCAGCCTCTGCAGGAAAAGCATTACAGTGCATGGTGAGCTACATTGATAGAATTGTTTTGTTGTCAATGGGATTTCTTTAAATAAAAACCTGTCATGAATAAGGAGTTACTGGCTTTGTGAGTAAAAAAGTTTAAAATCCAAAAGCATTAATGAGAGCACAGGAACACATAAAAGACATGTTTGAGTAGGGGTCTGTAAATACAAGTTGTCATCCCAAAGAAGAGCTGACAAAAGTAATGAAGGAGTAGAGAGAGAACAGTTATCATGCAGCTCCTTTCATAGCAAGAGGCCCTGCCCTAGATAGCTAACTGCCCACCTGGACAAAGGCAATTTAGGGTTCCAGTACCCAAAGGGTATTCTCTTGACTCTACACCATCCCCTGCATCCAGCAAAGAATGGAAAGTCTCCTTAGCCTTCCTTTTGCTGCCAATATATTTACAGAAACTTTTTTTTTTTTTTTTGCTGTTTTAAATTGCAGTTGTCAAATTCTGTTAAAATTTGGCTTTAGCCCTTCTAATTTTCTCCCTACATAACCTCACAACATCCTTTCAGTCCCAAGCTGCCTACCCCTCCTTACAGAGGTGATACACTATCTTTTTTCTACTAAATCACACAAATTTGTAAGTAACAGAGATATTTAACCTGCATATTGGTTAAGAGCAATTTTCAGATTTACAGTCTGGCTACACATACCTAGTGAGACACCATCAACAATAAATTATTTTCACAGCTCTTAACCCCAATGATAGGAGTGTCAAACAGGTGGCATTTGGTAAGTCAAGATAATCCTACCTAACATGTTGGAAAGGTGATAAACATAATCAGTTCAGGCTTTCACATCAAGTTCCTAATCACACACTTGGGAGCACTAACTGCACTAGAAATATTTTAAAACTATTAATATGTATGTTTTAAAGACATTAAGATATTATCAGAAAACAGTTTTTTCAATGAAAGCCCCTGAATATATCT
>PYHW01009762.1:292687-334859 GCA_013186435.1 Turdus rufiventris
TAGAACATAAATTTCCAGAAAAAGCATCGTCGAAGAGCATTAATGAGTTTGGGTTTCTTCTCTGAAGTTGCCAGCTCTCTGTCCCATTCTCTGAAAAGAAACCAAATCCAGGACCATTAGGTTGTGTGAGCAAATACATGGGTCTATGGCTGTGAGATACTTCAATTCACTCAAGTATATCCAAGGAGATTTAACTAAGGTGGCTAATGAAAGAAAGCTTTGCAGAGACCCCAAGAATCTGGCTTTCATGGACTTGATAGATCAATAAGAGTTCAAACCTAGTTCAGCCACATATTTGGTAGTTTTAAATACTCGGTCATACATCACCCTGCAGGGAATTATTTCATGAAAAGGTCACATTGTATGTGTTAAAGAAACCTTCTGTACTTAAAACCAGAGTACAATAATAGGCAAATAAACGTTTTGGAGCACTTCCAGTCTGAAAAAAAGAAAGCACCAACAAAGCATCAAAAATGTGACTTTTCTACTGCACAACACTATTTAAAACCTTGTTTTTGGGACAATAACTTTCTTTTCTATAATAAATTGTAGACCAGAAGCAATGCTGTATACAGAGAACATGTGTTTTGGCAAAATTCAATTCACAGATTAAAACACTCTGGAGACTATCCTCAACTAACTATTTTCTCATTTTTTTCAACAGAATATTAGATAACCAGAATATTTCATTTATAAACTATTAAAACTCATTAAGCATACCAATGTTCTCAGGATTGTTCCTTCTAAATCAGCATGTTCTATGATTCTGTGATCAGTGGCAGATATCACAGGTACCTGTATTTAGTAATTCAGACCATCTAGGTTGTACATCTGCATCAGGGATCCCAGTCATGTCCAAAGCACAACTGTGTGCAATCAGCTTGCACCCACCGCTATTTAAACATTTCATCCAAAAGATTTGAAATGAAAATTGCAGTGTGATTTCTGAAACAAATTAATTTAATTAACCTTTCATACCTTTCCAGTTTTTCAGAAAGATTATCAGCAGAGTCTGCAGAAGGGATTTGATAAATATCTGACAGCTCCAACCGTCGTCTGTAACCCTTTTTCAAAATTGGATTTGTCCATCTAAACAAATATTTAAAAAAAAAAAGAAAAAAGTTGGAAATGAAAAAAATTCTATCATTAATTCTGGAGTTGCTTTTTCTCACCCTGAGTATTTTGCCCACAGCATCCAGCTATGTCTAAGTGCACTAATACACGCATACGTGACACAATAAAATGCAGCCCTGCCAAACTATATTGACAAATATAATATTAAAAGAATAATTGTGAAACTCCTGTATTTTATAAGCTTTGGGGGGGGATCATGCATGCCCCAAACTTCCTACTGAGTCAGCAGGAGACTAATGAACAAGGGATTGAAACTTTTTACTGTATTTCTAAATATGCTATGTACTATGTCCATATAAATGAATAATAAATCAGAACTATAGTAAGGTGGACATGTAAGTTCCATTTCTACCTGCTCTGCTCTGAGTAGACCCCACCTGCAGTACTGTGTCCAGCTCTGGGCTTCTCAGCACAGGAAGGACTGGAACCTGTTGGAGGGAGTCCAGAAGAGGCCACAAAGAGGATTAGAAAGATAGAGCACCTCTCCCTATGAAGAAAGGCTTAGAGAATTGAAATTGTTCAGCCTGGAGAAGAGATGGCTCCAGGGAAATCTTAGAGCAGCCTTCCAGTACCTAAAGGGGGCCTCTGGGTGAGCTGCAGAGGAACTTTTTAACGGCCATGTAATGACAGGACGAGGGGGAACGGCTTTAAATGAAAGAGAGCAAGTTTAGATCAGGTATTAGGAAGAAATTCCTTACTGTGAGGATACCAGGTACTGCAACAGGTTGCCTAGAGAAGCTGGGGATGCCCTATCCCTAGCAGTGTTCATGACCATGTTGGAGGCACCATGGAGAAACCTCATCTATCGGAAAGTGTCCCTGCCCATAGCAGGGGGGTTGGAATCCAGCAATCTTTAAAATCTCTGCCAACACAAGCCATTCCTTGATTCTATGACATCTTACACTGCAATATCCACTTAAAAACATAATTCTTGCACAGGACTCCTCATAAGATCTTTGTTGTGTCCATTATATACATGTATTTTGCATTTGTTTTTTCAAATGTCATGTTTAAAATTTTAGTACCAATTTAAAGGGCATGCTGAAACAAAACAGAGCAGGTAGAGACTACTCTGAATGGCTACTCTGTAGAGAAAACCTTTATAAATTATTAATAATTTTATCCAAAAATTCAGCTGCAAAAAACCTATGAATCCCCAAGGATCAAGTTCTACAAATTTTTTCACCCAATTCTGTTCAGAAATCTTTTTGAAAGCAAAGCACTAGATCAATACATATGAACTGCTTTGAAGTAATGGTGCATTTTGAAACTACTTGAATTTCTGCTTTGCATCATTGATAAAAAATATTTCCTTAAAAAAATTGAGTGCCTGCAAAATAAGTAGCTTGTGGTTGTTTGCTATCATACTTCCATTTGTAAACCAGAGTTTTTAAAAAACCCTTCACGATTCACGAATATGATAAAATTCTGCAAAACTTCAAAAATTTCAAAAGTTTTGTTTTAAACTGTTTTTGTAGACAACGGCTAAAACCCCACAAAATATATGCATAATTTTTCCCACGGTCACTCAGAAAATACAAACAGCTCATTGGATATGCTTACCTGTATGCCTGTAAGAACATATATCATACACACAAAGCAATCCACATTCTCAATTGCAGCCTCTGAACGTGCAAAGAAGTTAATACAAAGGTAAAGGAACATCACTGAACGCTACAAAAGTGCAAAAAGGCCTTAACCCAACAGACGAAGACTACTTGTGTGCAACTGTGCACACACATGCACACCTGAACATTTACTTTAATGAAGTTATGAATTTGACAGCATGAGACAGCAGCCTGTAACCCCCATAATTCAGCAAAGCACCAAGATATTATATAACCAAGTGCATGGTTATGTCACATTCACTGCAAAGAAAATGCTCTAAGAAATTGGAGGAGTATCCTTCATTCCTGCAATAATAGTATGGTCTCAGATGAATCATTTGACTTCTAGCTCAGTCTTTTACACCGCTGCAGCTGAGAAGTAACAAGAAATTCATGGTACATTATAGGAAAGGAGCTAGGAGAGTCCCCTTTGGAGAGTCGCTGGAGTCTCATTTTATCATTTGGAGATGATAAAACATCCATAAACTTTACAAGTTCTGGAAATAGGGGCCAATATTTTTCAGGGATAAAATTGATTAGAAGAAAACTTTTGAATTTCATGTAACACTTATGTGAAAGTCTTTCACAGCTACTGCAACTGGTATATCAGGTAGCGATTTGTATTTTGCCAGCTCCTGAAGACAGAGAGGACCAGCTGCTATTAGCTTTGTGAACTGGCTAATTCTTGTCATTTGGGAATAGAAACTCCCATGAGTTCCTGTTCTCAGCCTCACCAAAGTCCCCCATACATAGACATTTCAGGAATGACAAAATGAATACAAGTTATGGGACACAGAACCATTACCGCAGCTAAGCAAGTAACAGTACTTCCTAGGCAACTTCTTTAATTCACAACACTGTAGCTAAGTAATAACCTTCCTAAGCCCCTTAATAATGCATTGAGACTTCAATAAGCAATTCCCAACATGACAAAAGATAAGTGCTTTACAGTTGCACTTGGTATGTTTTCAGAAAACATTTTTATTGCACTGTTTCCTTCCACATATTTGATTTTATTTATAGTTTTGATTAACACCTACCCTGGCATTTTGCCACAGCCTGAACTAACAAAATGTGATTGCACTTAGAGAGAGAGGTGAGTGGTGTATTATCATTTGGGGAAGGCAACACACTTAGCAGATCTATTGTACTTCTAGAATTGTCTCTTGTTTTACTCTATGCTTAACTGTGTAAACCAGGCACATTTACCATTGCTATCAAAATTATGTGGTCCCTAAACTACCCTCCTCTCCCAAGTCAGTGTTTGATACAGGTTTATGCAGTCCTCATCCTCATCTCACTGCTCATCACAGTAACTGCAATTGTGTTAGGTAAACTCCACCAGCCAGCTAAAGGAGCAGTGCTGACAACTTCCCTGGGGACCTTCTGCAGCCTGGTTCCTACTTAAAACTGCTGGCAGGGCGTGCACAGAGATGTTCATCTCCCAGCTGCCCTGGCCTTGCTTGGAAGTCCCACCCTAACTAGATCTGGCCAATTTGTGCTCTGTGCCAAGTGGCTTCAGGTTGGAGTGGTAATCGTGGGAGGAGCTGGCCTGATGTGTGATGTTTGTCTCAAGGTGGATTTTCAACAGCTGCTTGAGTGGTGCTGTCAAGAGCTGAGGGAGACAGTTTGTATTTTATTAAAAGGAATATACTAGATCTAAAAAATATAAATATCTTGTAAAACCACTTTTTTTTGCCAGATTCCTATAGCATTCCTATAGCCATTATGTTCTAGATACTTTGCAAAGATTTGAAACGCAAAATGGTTATGAATTTATTTTAACTGGCAATACAATCTGTAGTTACCCATGTTTCCATAGCACTAGGTGACATAACTCAGTCAGAGTTTGTCAATGAATATGGCTCTTCTATTGTTTTAGTTTATTGGAAACAATTTGTCAGCGTTAATGCTGAGGTTTTTCCTGAGGTTGTTGAGAAAGAGAAATTTATTCTGAAAGGAAGAGAGCAAGAAGGAAAGGAAACAGATTGGCTTTACAGCATTATGTTAGCAAATGCCATTGGATTACTGGCTGGCATTTAATGAACCCTTCCACAGAGAAACCTGTAGTGCTGTGAGAGTTTTACCACTAACTAGGAATGTTATTATGGGTAAACGCATGTGAAACCCAGCAGGGGCAAGTTTCTAGGATGTACTGTAGGAAATAAGAAAAGAAAGCAAGTTCCACATCTATTATCTACTGCCTATGGTAAAACACACATTATGAACTTGATATGTAAATACCACATATATAACATACTGTTTGTAGATTTCTAATGACCATTTCTTTGTCATTTACTTAAGCAGTATGTAATAGATTTCTTATTACAGCTATTGCTTTCTACAGTATGATCAGTCATCCCACTCAACCAAATTGTATCAATAGGAGAGATGTCTTTGTCTTTCCAGAGAGTATTAAAACAGACAATTTGTCAATAGGATTTGACTCTCCCTTAAGGCTGCTTTGCAAGTCACTGAAGACAGAAGAAGCATCTGTGTTGCTAAGCCAACTGTCCAGATCTTCTTCCTGAGCACAGGAATACCCTAGCTCTATCAGGCTTTTCAGATCAAGAAGCACAGTTTGCTGAGACTGTAACACAACTGCTGTGCTGGGCTACCCAAGACCAGCGAAACAGAGCAGCTCTCTTACAGGGGCCACTGGTCAGACTGGTACCATTTCAACTGGTGCTCTGTGCGCAGCACAGCAACTTCCACTGAGCAGCACAGAGGTGACCGTGGATTCACTGCCCTCTACAAAGCATTAATACCTGTGCAAAATACAGGTAAGCATAGCAACTGCAGCTCCTAAGGATCTGGACCAAATATTCAATGGAGAGAGCAAGAATTGTGCCTCTAGCTTTAATTTATCCTTCCTCCTAACAATTAAGGGGGAGGTGGGGGAAGGGCAGGGAGGAAGGAACATAATCAAGCCATAATTATGATGCTTTGGAGCCTAACAAGATGTTTGTAGAGCTATGAATACTTAACAACTGCAAGAAAAGACTGAGGTACCATGTAGATCTCAGACACTCCCAAAGAGTCCCTCTGACCAGACTACACTAAAGGGTCTGCACTTCCATCCTCCCACAAAATATACCCATCACTCCAGAGGCAGCAAATTGTAAATTGTTGATTACTTTATACTGGGAGTGGCTCTACTACACCCAAAACTGTTCCTCCAGAAGAGTATCTGCACTACCAGCTGTCTTCTTTGAGCATCCTGTAATGCAGCTGTAAAAGGTGACCCTAGGTTTTTGTGACCTTGCTAATAGATGGGACAAGTCAGCATGCCCATGGAGCACAAGAGCCTTACTCCTGTCCTCTTCCCCTTGGTTATCCTCAACAGAGTAGTGTTGCAGTTATTTTGTTTTGAATAGTAACCTACTGAAATAACATGTTATATTCTGAAAACTATATTAACTTCAGCATTTTCCCCTTTATAAACAACAACAAAAAAAAAGCAATATACATGCATTTTAATATTCAAATATAATTATTGCTGGGTTTCCACAACATAAGTAAATGCAGACCCTACTGATTTCTGTTTTGTTGTTGTTGTTGTTGTTTTTCCCCAGATTACAAAAATCAAGATTTCAATTTCTTCGCTAATAAACAATTCTTCCCCATGAGGGGTTATTTGACATGGAAAGTATTTAGCTGCAATATTATTGACTCTGTCACTAGCTGTGAGCACCACCATTTTAGGAATAATCAATGTTCTGCTGAAACCCCAGGATTTCAAAAGCAAACCTTAATTAGGATTATGCAAGAGCAATTCTTGGGGAAGTCTTGTTTTTCATGCCCAGTTTTTTGGAGTGATGCTTATTGAAGTTACTATCTAATTGCTAAATGCTTTTTTAGCAGAAATTCAATACTTTTTTCCTTACAATTAGTAAGGTAGTCAAAATATTTCAGTTTGCAGAAGTACTGAGAGACATTTGAGAGAAAACAAAGCACATCAGGGGATAGGTTGTGCAAGATGGAAGGACAGAATATATTAATTGTATTGCAATCTGTCAATTGTTTAGGTACCAAAGTCAAGTGTAAGATACGATACAAATATTTCTTTAACAAAGCTAACAAAATAACACTGGTGATGGTGTGCTATGAACAAGGTTTGCAAGGCTGTTTCATCATATACCTACAGTTAGACTGACTAGAGAGCATGTTCCTTCATCTCCACTCTTTTTCTCAATTATATACTCCTCAGCAAGAATAAGAGAAAGATTTCTTTTCTCCTAGTCCTTTGAAAGAACAAGGAACTTTAAAGAAGGTTTGCATCAGCAAAACTGTTGCAGAGCAGTGCTATTCATGATTTAATAGAATTTTTAAATCTTCCAGATATGTCACTAAGTGATGGCAACACAATTCACCCAATTTAGCACTTCACTGTGTTAGCCATGCATTTTTTAAGATACGTTTCATAATGAAATAGCATAGTGTTGCATGTCAGGTGCAATGGCCCTTTCCAAAATCATAATTTGTTCCAACCCAAATGACTGCAAAGTGGACAGGTATAAACAAACAGGTGGACATAGTCACATCTCATTTAATTTTAATAACAAGTGTCAAAATGTAAATTGTCATTACTGTAATATGGAATCAACCCTGAATGAGGTGCTGCTTCCCTTACTACTTGCTGTTTGCCATTTTCTCTGTATCCTGATGATGCTACTCCTCAGGATTATCCTTGTAAATTATTGAGAAAATGCCTCATATCTTTTGATTTCCAAAACAGTCTCAGGCTTTGAGCAAAGTAACACTGGGGGGACCTTTGTGGTTTTCTTTGTATTTATAGCCTATAGAGAAATAAAAACATTCCAGAAGTTACAGACTAACTTTAAAATGAGTTGAGTTGAAAGTTAAATTGAGATATCAGAATTATTCCAATACAACAAAGGTGCACATCCTTTATTTTAAAAGTTGGGGGGCGGGAGGGAAATAAAGCATAAATACCAACATAAAAATATGGGGATATACCTAAAACCAAGTACCTTTACCAGCTGACACTTAGGATTCTCTCCTAAGGCACAGCCCTGCCCATGGAGTCAAGACATTTGTACTGCAACAGCCCACCCCAAGCACTGCTCTTCAAGATCAATTCCCCCTTCCTACCCATCCTCTCCTGAAAGAAGGATGCCTACCTGTATCTGACAGGCACGAAGTTTCTGGTTTAAATTGAAATACAATGCTCTTTCAAAATACGTCTTAAAAGCCTACTTATTCTCTCCTAATTTGGGGACAATGACAATGAAACTTGGATTAGCTACTTGCTGACTGAAAAAGCTCATGCAGATCCTTTTGCTTGTAAGAGAGGGGCTGATATGTAAACTGCCTCTGAGTTCTTGCTTGTCTCACCCAGGCATACCCCCACTCTCATGGAAGGCAGTTGAACTGCATCTACAAGATCACATGGCAATATTTGGCAATGTGTTTCAATACGTCTTCTTCTATACTAGTTAATTTTCACCTTTAACTTGCTTATTTCAGAGGACATAATGTGACACATTATTATCTGGATGTCAAGTTGGTACCATCCTGCCTCCAGAACTATACCTACACATGNTAAAGAGAAAAAAAATAAATAAACCAAGATAACAGCAACCTGCAGAAACCTCTTGCAATACATCACACTACTCTCACCACTTTGAAATTTCTCATATCCAAAAATTCAGACTTAGATTCTTCAGTGTGAAAGAAGTGATAATTGTTCACTGTAGAAATATTCTGAAATAACTTTGTCACACCAGAAATGCCCTTGTGCAAAGTTCTGGACAGGAGATCTCTAGCAGATTGCACTGACTCCACCACATACCTCTAAGAAAAATCGCAATCCTTGTATACTCCACTTTATTCTCTACAGCACTGGTAAGAAAACTTCTTCTTAACCCATCCTTTGTTCTATCTGCTTAGACTTAAAGATCTCCAAAACAGACTTCCTTACAAATATTTTGCTTAGTACAGAGGACTTCAAATTTCTGTCAGTGCACTTGGAAGCCTCTATAATACAGATAATAAATCTACTAACGATGTCATTGCCTACAGTATCTACAATTTTAAAGAAATCAAGGATTTGGATGGACTTTCTATCTCAGCAAAATCAAATAAGCATGTAAAAAATAACAAGGTACAGACAGGTCTGCAAATATTTCAAATGCCTGATAATTTATCTTGAGTATCAAGATAGTAAGTCTTCCTCCTGCAGGAAGAAAACAGACATTAATATATTTCAGAAGTCAGATGAAACTCGATCTAGGCATCTGTGCTTTATAGTTATAAAGCAGTCAGAGAAGGTCCCTGGCTACACAAGGTTTGCACTTTTGGTCATTAGACCAAAGGCTGAGGCAAGGAAAATTTAGCCTTATTGTTGAAGAAGATATTCCTCTGACTGAAATTGCTTGAAGGGTAGGAGACTGCATCCTTTCTCTAGTTCACTTCAAGTTTCCATATTTTACCTTGGAAACAGCAATAGAAGTAAAATTTTCAGAAGAAATACAAAACTTGCATGGACATCTTTGAACCATCTGACTTTCAGAAGCTGGTAACTTGTTTTAGACAGGTCTGAAGGACTGGCAGACCAGCAGGTCTCCAAGGACCACTTGTGGCAACAGCTGCATCTGACACTACCAGCCACTGCCTGGGATCAGTGAAAGGCAGCTCATCAGGGCTAGGTACATTCGTAAGAATACGCTGTAGAAAAATTTCCTTGTATGAGTGTCTAAGCTGACTGCCCCAGAAACTGAGGCACAACACTGTGCCATTCACCTGCTACTGTACACAGAGGCTCCTTCTTCTATGAGGAAAGATGGCCACAGTGCTATAGCTAGGTATTGATAAGGGAGGCTCTAAATATATACTGGTTATGACAATTTACAGACACCTGTCCTCTAGATTGAAATTTGTAGACCTGAATTAGGCCTTTAGGCTTCCTATACAAAGTCTAGGACTTTTAGGAACTCAGGACAGTTTCAAGAGAAACTTTGAGTAAAAATGGACACGTTAAATCCGAGACTTTGCAAGGAAAACACAAGATATTCCAAATCAAGAACAAAAATCCTAAGTAACCTGGTGGCATTGAATTCTAAAGTATGCAGTTCAAGGACAGAGCAGGGACTACCCAGAGAAGGTCTGGCATTAGTTGCTTTCTCTGAAGGGAATCAGTTCTCATGAAAATGCTTTTTCAAACCAGAAACTATCTTGTACAAGGCACTCTTAAACTGGAAATTATGACTGAATTAAGCTAGAAAGAGTGGTAGGATAATATTTCTGTAGCGTATGGGCTAAGTAATTTCAAAACTTAAGTCCTGAATTTTCTTATATACCTTAAAGATTATTAGCAGACCTCATAAAAAGTCTCACACCGGGAACTAGGATATGCAAAGTATTTATTCAGAAGAGTACAGAGTCACTCTTGATTTATGCTCTAAAAAGTAGCTGAGCCAGAGATAGAGAACTAAAACACCTTCACTGCCAAACAGTGGTAACACTTGGTCCTACTTCCTAGAAGAGGTGAGGTATAGAATTGCATTCCTTTTCCTAGCCCTCACAACACACACAGGGCAGAAAAACGAATCCAGCGTTTATCCCGTGCTGGCTAAATTGTTCTAGGAGACACTGGACAGCTGTATAAATGTGTAGATTTCTTTTCCTCTGGTTTGGAAAGCTAGAAGCAACTACAGCAGAGTTGATTGAATCCTTGAGAAGACTTGTCACAAAAGCTAGGTTAGTTTGTATTTCTCACGTGGATTTAATAATGGATGAGGCACTAAAATACAAGGTCTTGCCAAGAGTTGTCACATTTAATAGCAAAAGTATATGTTTAAAGACACAAGCACAAGGATAACTTTCTGAAAACTTGTATTTTAATATCAAAAGTTGCATGCAAAAGAAAAGTAATAAAGTCATAATCGTTCCACAGTTCCACCTATTACTGAAACTCCAGCAATAACTCTGCATGTCACTTGTCAGATAAAAATTGATTAATTAACAAGACTTCCTGATCTCAGTTAATTTTCAATAAAAAACTAGGTGGTTGCAAAGTAGTCTGATATTGTTTGTGACAAAAGGTATGGCCTTGACCCTGCAAAACCCCGAAGTTCCAAAAGAAAATAAGCAATGGTTATAAAGACAACAGTGAAGTTTCACAATAAATATGCAGTTAAGCATATGATGCTTCTGCATAAAACTCTGTTTTCTTAAAGCAAGATAAAAAGTTGCCAATGAACAGAAATAATGTTTTGCATGTGGTTGAGAAGAGATCAACTCTGAAAATGTAAAATGGAAAATACAAGATGACACAAAACAATATCTGAAACCCCAAACTCTCAGTATCTAGTGTTTTCTAAGTGTCCCACTAATGGAAGATCTCAAACCACTTATTTTCACACCTTGTTTCTTAAGCACTAAAGCTCAGGTTTTAAACAAAAATTGGTTAAAATTTAGGATGAAAGATAATTTCAAATTTTAAATACTTTGTATCATGACCACTCGTAACAACTCTCTTCTTTTTTTTTGCCCCAGTAGTGTCACTATCACTAATGCAACAAAAAGGTAACACTTTCTATAAGACACCACTCTTCGCATACCAAGACATTTTCTCACATTTTTTTGCATAAAGCATTAAGAAAAAATGTCCAAACAAAACTGAAACCTGTATAAACTATTCAGTTATGAGCAGAGAGCTACATTCTGACTTTAACACATGTTAAACCTATCTCTCCCACCCAAACAGGATAGATTATGAAGCAATAAAACCTTGCCAATAAGTTTACACACCTACAGCTGATAACAGCTTATACAATATTAAATAGTAATATATTTATCAGCAAGATTTCCTGAATAATCACAGCTAATATTTTACCATCACTTCTGCTAACGTGATCTTTAACTTATCAAATTATATTCAGATTGGTACTTCACTCATAAATGCATTGCAGACTCTTATAAGAGTTTCTTCGCTGAAACATGTACTGTGTTGTACTTGATAGCAAATATTTCATTATCATTGAAAAAAGCAATCTCTCTTCATACATCTTTTTTCCATTTCTTTGCTCTAGTTAATATTCATTGTGAACATCTCCTTAACTTCATATACATCATTATTATCACTGTGACAGTCACCTGGTCGATAGCTGGTACAGTGTAATGCATCATGCATGATAAACGTGATTAAAACACCATTCAATTGACTTAAGGACTGTGATTTAGAAGATGAGCTTAGGCCTCAGGCTGGTTAATTATGTACTTAACGGGCATGAATTGCATCTGGTTTCAGACATGCAAACTTTCACTATGGTCGGAATCAGAAATATATTTGCTTTATCTTACTGGGCTTTTTCTTCACACCATCAAAACCCGAGGTTCTAGGATGATAAATTTATAGAAATTTTTAAAGATAAAAAATTAAATAGAGCAAGTGGCCCCTCAGGCAATTAAAATAATATATAGATTTATTTCCTATTGATTTCTGTCTTATAACTTGACAGGAGCTGACTGAAGCATCATTTATGGAGAATTTGTCATTGCTTACACTGCTGTCATTAATACTCTCTGGTTCTAACAATATTTGGCAGCAAGCATGGCTTCTTTCCCACTGCAACACCATTGGAGAAAACCTACTTTTACCTGGATGTTTGTAAAACTTTAGGAGCAAGTTATATTTGGGATCATGCCTCTCTATCATATCAGGCTAAAATGAGCCAAAGGGTGAGGGGAGACAGGCAAACAGGGACTCATACAGACTCCCTTCCATTAAGAAACTTTTAAAAAAACATACAGAGTAACCTGCTGAAAGCTATCCCAGAAGGATTTAAAAGTGAGCTAAAAGTGCTCAGTTTTTCAGGTAGAGACTTCATGACAATGTTTACACCACGTGCTCTCATCTCAGCCATGAAGATTTCCTTCCTTGCCATGCAAAAGACCCTCCAGTAACAAAAGGGGGAACCAATACTCTGGCAAAACCAGTGCTGTGTGGGCCAATGCCAAAATGATTATTTGCTCTTTCCAGTTCACATTGTCATTTCTAGCGATGTCACATAAGACGTATTCAGCTTCCATATTGTCTTACAAAGTACATTGTGCCCAGGCACTGGTAGAGGCTCCTTCTCTTTTTATTTGAAGTTTTTAGAAAGAAAAAGCACTAAGAAGTTTGCTTGTAAGAGAACAGGCTTACAAGGAACTGTTTCCAGTAAGATCATATATTACACTTGCACATTGAGCAAATGCTAAACACTCAAAGAGCCAAACAGAAGGAATCCTTGTTCTGAGAGCAATCCCCCCTGCTCCCTACCACTCCACTGTGTTCTCAAAGTTTACGTGAAATAACAGATTAACTGGTTGAGCAATTACCAAAGGTTGCTCAAATTATGTCATAAATTCATCTCTCCGGGTCCAGCAAAGGTTTATGACACCTGACAGAGCCCATTCCTGGTGCTAAAACCCCAGCAACAACAAAAGAAAAGAGTGATCTCATCAACAAGCGAGGCTCCCACCGCTCTCCCCTCTGCCCGCAGACTTTGCAGAGCTTTCAGGCTCCCAGGGTCCCTTCTCGGCGCAGTGGGCTGGGTGGGGGGCTCGGACCCCCCGGAGCTTCCCCGCCCGCCGCTGCCCAGCCCGGCCCACTGCCCCCTCCGCACGCGTCCCGCCGCACCGCGGCTCCCACCTGAAGAAAAGTTTGGAGAAGATGTTCGCCTTCTCCAGGGGAGACCTCTGCATGGTGAGGTTAGGTGAGGCGCGCTGAGATGCGCTGAGCGGGGAACCGGAGGCAGGCGCCAATCGCTGACGCCTCGCTCGCCCGCTCAGCTCCTGCGGCTCTCCCACCTTATCCGCCCGGCCGCTCTGATGTCACCGTCCGCCTCCTGCCCCGGCCCCTCTNGGGGCGCGCCCCGCCGCTCCCCCGCTCCCTCTCCTCCCCTCTCCCCGACGGCTCTGCCCAGCCCGTTACCTCCACCTGCCGACTCAGCTTCCCGAGTCACTCCATGCCGGTCCCCAGCCTCTCGCCAGCACTAAACCCCTCTTCTGACCGAGTGCCGAGGTGGGGGAACCTCCCCTCCAGATGCGCCTTCTGCCCTCGGTCCAGGGCAGCGGGGACAGCGCAGCGAGGACAGCCCCGTCGGGGCGCGGCACTCCCTCGCCCTCCCGAGCGCGCAGCTCCTCACGGCAGAGCCCGGGCCGGTACCAGGGCGCCCGCTTGCAGCCCCGAGAGCCGAGGCCGGCTTTAGCGGCGTTTGGCCTCGGTAGGTATCCAGGGCCACAAGCCACAAGCCCCCGCCCGCCGTCCCCGTGTGCGGACCCGCGGGAGAGCGTAGCGGCACTCGGGCTTAAGGAGGAGGACGGGCGGCCAGCCCAGGGAAGGGTGCGGGGCAAGCGCGATCATACCCACTTTAAAATACATTTGCTTCAGTTTTTCAAGTCCTCTGTCAGGCCCGTACCTGAACCGAGAGGACTGGGAACTGAAGCTGCATCTTCAGCAAGTTTAGGTCAAACACCCAGATCTAGCGCTAAGGCTGTTTCTGAAGCTTTATATGTGTGACATACAAACATAATCACTGCTGTAATGGCGCACAGCAAAAAGCACAGCTCAACGAGACAAAGATGACAAGAAGCAAGAAAAAGAGAACATGCCATTTAATTCTGTACAGGATTTAATTTTATTTGCTGCTTTATTTTTATATTTACACACTCCAATGTGTTTTCATTTTTGTAACTTAAAACACGGACGGCAAAGACCATGCTTTCTCATTCAAGCAGCCGTTGCTCTCTGAACTGGCTCCGTAAAGAAGCGAACGTACTTTTCTACGGACTTATAGCTTGTGCTACAATTGAACCAGCTGTTACTCTTTGCAAACTTTGCAGACACTTTTTATTTCGACGTTTCTCGCTACACTCCGCCGTGCTTTCATAAAGAATTCCACTTTGCTTTAGAAATTCTTCCTCGTAGATTGCCGAGCCAACAAGTGCCCTCTTACCCTGTCACCGCTCCGGGCTCCTTTGTGTCTCAGACCTCCCTCGAATCCTTCCCGATTCTGCTTCATTAATGACAAAACCAGTAAGAAACGCGGGGTAGGCAGGACTCCAGGAAACTGTCCGCATTTTATCATGTCCTCAGACAATACGTAGAGGCAGGGCTAAATCCTCTCGGGCTCCGGGACAGCAGCGCGGAGCCCTTCGGCGTCCTGCCACCTAGTGGAGCCGGGCCCGGGGCTCCAGCCCATCCCGCACCGCACCGCACCCCGCACTGCGCCCCGCCCGCCAATGAACCCCCTCCCGCACTGTACCGCACCACACTGCTCACCCCAATGCACCCCGCACCACGCACTGCGCACCACAGTGAACCCCGCATTGCACCCCGCATTCCACCCCGCAGCCCAATGCGCCCTGTACTGCACCCCGCATTCCACTCCGCACCCCAATGCGCCCCGTACTGCACCGCACCCCGCACCGCATCCCGCAGCCAAGAGAAGGCGGGATCAGCTTCTCCGGGCGTTCGGTGCCGGGCACCTGGAAGGCACCTCCCGCCGCTCCCCGATGCGGCACTGCCAGCCCCTGCAGCGGTCAGGGAGCTTAAACAGGAACAGAATGAGGATTCAGTGCCCCCTCTGCGGAAGCCAGGGCAGGGCTGAAATCCCACATGCTCCATCGGCCTCTGAGAGAAGTTCTTTGGGTAGGCCCTGACATGCAGATCACCTAGATCTACCAAATTCTTTCACTTCATTAAAAAAATAGTGAAACCTTAATTTAAAGACAGAATCAGAGAATCAACTAGGTTGGAAAAGACCTTCGAAATCAACGAGTCAGACTGGAAACCCATTCTTCTAAACAGTACACACTCTCCTGCTCCAGACCCTTCCCCTTCCTAGCCTTTGGATCTCCTTTGGATCTCTGGGATACAAGCGAATAAAGCAGAAACTGATCAGCGGAGTAGACTTTTCTTTTTTTTTTTTTTTTTTTTTTTCATTTACATTAGAAAGTGAGTATGTTAGTCATCTGAAACCATTAGTGGATGAGGTCTAAACCAGTTAAAATGTCAATGGGTAATGAAGTATTCTTCATAACAGTATCTCCCTGTGGCTATTACCATAAAAGCTGATTTGCACGCACTTGTAGCAAATTTGGGACTAACAAAGACATCCCATCAATCATCCTTGGTTATGTAATTTTTCTTACATGAAAAATTCTGGGAACTTTCCCTAATTTTGAACACTTCTTCTCTAAACTTAGAATATTTCTTTGCCTACTTCCTTAAGCACCAACTATGGCTATGTTCATCAAAACCCATGGGAGTGATGACTTCCCCGCTCTGCAATCCAACAGTTTTGCAAATAAATCAGATGCTTTCACACACACATATCCCTCGATCAAAAACTGCTAAACTCTTGGTTTTGTTTTATATATTTATTGTTATTTTTCTCTCACATATCCACAAGGTTTCCACTGGTACATTTTCTTGCTTATTTCAGAGGACTAATCTTTAACATACTCAACTGACACGAATGCAAAACTTGTCATTAGCATTACTGAGAGTAGGAATAAACTGTAATATTTCTGTTCTTCTTTAGGGACTGAAATACCTCCAACTAAAGTATTATTTATGCATTTCATTTGCATGAACTTTTTTCACTTTTACAGAAATGCAGCTTGATACACTGACACAACAGCTACTTTATCCTTCAGATGTATCCACATCCACCATCTATTGGAAGAAAGCACAGGGAGGCTGAGTCAGACACCCAGGCACGAGAATGGGAGGATGAGTAAAGGCTGGTTCCCTGTGCCATCACCGTGGTAGCTCTGGCTCCCACTCGTGCAGGGGTAACTCAACCAGGAGAGGGCCGTGGGCAGTCAGAGGTCACATCCATGGGAAACAGACGGGCAGGTTAGGTGCTTCCATGTTCATGGCAATTTAAATTGATTTCTACCCTGGGGGCTGTACCTTCACCTCTCTCCTGCCTTTGGGTACACGTTCCCATTCTGCCCCAAAGGCAGCAGACTGCATTTAAAACTATTCAAGACTTCTGATCTAGCTGTGAACCCCAGTGGAGTGGTGCATTTTCACTGGGATCTGAACTTTGGAGGAAGAAAACTCAATGCTTTGCCATGGCAAGTAAGGGTACAAACAAATGGCAAGGGGCAAGGTAGAGAAAGGCAGGGCATTAATTTGCTTTAGATGCTGTGAAGTTATCAAACAACTATCAGACAAAAGTCAGATATGTTCATATGCTGTCATTTGGTCTATGGAGTTATTAACTAGTTCAAAAATACCTTTTTTAACTGAAAGGTATTTTTAAGCCTTTTTGAAATTGTTGACAAACAGTAAGGGAAACAAAAATGTATTATTTCATTCAGTAGCACATGATTCTGTGACATATTTCTATTTATATCAATGCATCAAAACAAGTATAAACTTTTAGATCTACTGAAGTGTCATTTTGATCTGCCTTTCTATATGATCTGTCAAAGTACTGACTGAAATCTATTGAAATCTTGCTGACTAAGTTCATGTCAAATAAAGTCCTAAAGGATCTGGAATCTGAACAGAGGAAGTTCAGACTTTGGCCTTGATTACATAAGAAAATGATACTGCTCATTTTTCTAACAGATTTCTTAAAATGGTGAAAGCCCTCTGTTAGTAACCTTCATAATATCAAGACTTGTGATGGGTTTTAACAATTTGTTCACAGCTTAATCAGAAACAGAAACAGTAGTTGTCCTGGCAGATACGGTATCTGCCCAAAAAAACAAAAAAAAAAAAGAGACAGCTTTTGACAAATTCTGAAGCTAATAAAAAAACCCAACAGGTATCAACATCAACTGTAGGGTATATTTTTTCACTTGATAAAATATATTTGGTTCTTTGGAAGTTGCAGTAGAAAAACATATTTCTGAAAACTTATTCCCGGTTTGTTTGCTTTCAGTCTAGAAGTAGTGAGGGGAGTTAAGAGCCTGAAAATCCAAGTCAGACAAGCTTGCAAGGTTTATGTTTCCAAAGATAGCTTAAACTTCTTCCTCTTCCTACTGTCATGTAATAATCCCAGAACAATGGTATTATTGAGGTTAAAAGGGCAAAAATCCAAGACTGATACCTTCTGTGACTCAATAAAAGGCACACACTGGCAATCTTAAACTGTTGAGCAACAAAGATTATTGAACTACCTAGAGCATAACAAAAACTGCTTAATTATTTACAACTGCTTAAAAGAGAAAGAGCCTGAGTTCCTGTCAGAGCCCTGAGACTGGAATCATCTTTACTGGAATGTTACTGCAAGGATCATGCAGTATAAACTCTACCGTGTGAATCCATGCAGCACAACGGATCCTTAATTCATTTCTTTTTGAAAGTATGCTTAGTTTGGTGTCTGCTACTCTTGTCTAAAACACTCTATATGGGTCAAAATATTTTCTGAACTTAATGGAAAAAGTTGGAAGCAAACCGCATTATTCCAGTTACAAAAGAACTGTAAGACTTAGTCTTTTTTTCTAGTCTTGAAATAGTCTAGACTTGCCTCTGCAATTGCCTCTTCAATAAGGAAGTTGCCTTAATATTCAGAAAAAAAAAAATAATAAAGGTGGGGTAATCGCTCCCCCTAAAGATACCCAAGAATTTTGAGATCACTATGTGGGTAGAGGTGCAGACAGGGCTCCACATTAAGACAAAGTCTGGAGTAGCATACAGTTCCCTGTTTTCCATGCAGTTCTCTCAGCATTCTCAGCCCACTCTCAGATCATTTCCAGTGGCCACACCAGGTTGCTGCATTAAAGCCCTTTATTTAGACAAGCCTCAGAAAACCAATAGCCTTTTCAGGAACTAAAGAACAAGGACTGGGTCACTGACTGACATTTTCACAAAGGGTTTTCTCCCAGCCAAAATGAGAAGTGATGTCTTTTTTTTTTCTTTTTNTTAATAAAAAACCTTTCACAGTGGACACAATGAAAAATTTGTATGAGGTTAAAAGTTTCTCTTAACGAGATCTTGAAGCTACTTGTGCTAAGCCAAACAGGTATAGTTGTATTTTGAATAGTTAAGATTTTTGAGGCTAAAAGCAAGACTTACCGAAGATGTGTAGATTTATGTCAAGCTGTGCTTTACACAAGTGACAGCAGGACAAACCACCATTATACAGCTATGGATAAAACTCACTTTTTATCCCTTTATTTACAAAATACCCTATGACTTTTCTGCAAGGAAAAAGTTCATGTTACAGGATAAAGAATCATGTTAGACAATCACAGCACAGTGGTGTGTGCTATCAGTGCTTAAAGCAGGCATCAGGCTTGAAGCTGTTCACAGAACTGGTTGATAAAAATGCATTCCTCCACTTAAAAAGGAATTCCTGAGATGTAAGAAATTATCTTTTAAGATGACACTTTTTAATAAAAATTGCTAAACTGACAGAACATGAAGTTTGATCATCAAGACCAGCCTGCCACTGTTGCAAGTAAACCTGAAGAACAATTCAATCTTACAGGGCTCTAGGTAAATTAGGCTTATTGTAAAATACTGACTATCACTGTTAACACTGCAAAAATAAGGGAGCAAGGAATATAAGAGTTTATAAAGCAACTCAGGTCTGTGACTTTTGACTTACTTACTAAAAACCCCAAAGCTTTACATATCAATATAACAACATATATAAAGGAATAAGAAACTGGTCCACCAAAGGCTGAGGTGCCTTGCAAAGACTTAAAAACTGGTGATGAAATTAATGTTCTACTGAGTTCTGCTCCTGAATTAGTGCCATTATCTCCCCTGCCTGGTAAGAAAACTACCTGGATGATAATTCTGAAATGAGTTTTCTGAGTTTGCTCTGCTAAACCTATTTGACTTGAAGACAGTCAAGCATCCAGTCATGAGCTGCTTCATGGAACCCAAGTTGCAATCCTTTATTTAAACTCTGTCTTTCAAATGAGGGACAATGTGGTATTTTGTTTTTGCTTGATTCTGTTTCTTTGGGGGTTTTTTATCTGAAAGGAAAGGTGTTATTTGATTGAAGAAAAATAAATAAACAAAACCAATCAATAAAACCAAACAAATCTCACTTGTCAGGTGTCTCAGTTTCTACCCACAGAAAATGGGAAAATGGATAATCTCAATTTTTTTTTTTTTTTTTTGCATGGGAGTAGAGAGACATGGTAATATTGTGTTCTGAGAGAAAGTAAGAAAAAATGGACAAATTTAACAACACTGAACACTGAAATAGACTTGAGCAGTTCTGAAGAGTTATCAGAGAAAGTATTTTCAGATTAGACTGTAGAATCAAAAGGGCTCTTTTAAAAAGTTGCATTTCATTTTCCTACCCAGGGGTTTCTCTAATTAGCTAGTTACAATTAGGACTATTAAGTTGGTCAATGTCAGCACAATACTTTCATAGCCAGGTATACAGGTATACACAAAAACTGTTATAACTAACAAACTGGGTTTATTACTTAAGAAAGGGAAAATATTCGCAGTTTTATTTCTAACTGCATTTACCACAGAAATTAAAGACAGGAATTTAATATTCTACCCTTACATAGACATGTCTCTTGCTGGCTAAAAAAAACTTAATTTATACTTCCCTATGCTTATGTGAAAGGAAAAATGTGGTCTATTCATGCACACTAATGGGTTATAAATTAATATAACCATTGAGGGAAAGAATTTTCAGTGGTTCTAATTGCAGACAGCAGAATGAAAAAAGAGTGGACAAAACAAGGTATAAATTATAAGATAGAAACTAATAATTAAAATATTTAATTATATTGTACAGAAATGAAATTATTTCTCATCAAATATTTGTTTCAGTCTCATTCATCTTCTCAGAAAAATAGCATAGAAATTAGACAACAATGAAAAAATTATGTATTTGAAATAATATACAGGAAAGACAAACAATATCAAGACTTTTGTTTACACTTTTGCATAATACATGAGTAAAGGGAAATGCTTTTTTATTTGATGCATAGTTAAGCTGCAAAAGTCAATGACCCACAGCTTTGCTAAGCTTATAAGGCCTCAGGACACAAACAGACATGTACATAGGAAGGGAAGTATTGAATGCATTTACAATAATTATTTATTAAAATCTGAAATGCCTTTTTATTAAGACAATCTCTCTGTGAATTTAGGAGACAACATCTGGTATATGTTTTGTTAGCACAAAACATGTCCCATAGCTTTACTATTTTTACTGTCATATCCTGGACAGGATGCTGACTAGGATTGGGAATCACAATATATAGGTCTGTCATATACATTTGGCAGCAGGAAACTAAAGAATTTTTAATTGACACAAAGACAATTTATTTCTGACAAATATAATACGACTTAAGATGCTTCTTTTAAAGCTGGAAAACAAGAAAGAGTACTAGCAAGAAAATGAAGTAATATGAACACTTATGCATCTGTTTGCTGTAAAATAATTTCATTTTGAAAATCAGAAATAAGAGATATTTTCCATTTATTTACTTTATTACCTTGTAAATTGTTTTCCCCATTATTGCAGTACTACTAAGGTCAACTAAATCAGGATTCTAGTCACTCTCCTCAAACTGCTTTCATTTTGAAGGTAAGAGATGATAAGTAAGTGAGACCAACTTTTAGATTGTGGGAAAACCTGTAAAAAGAAGAGCCAGCAGCATGCATATTAAAGGCTTCTCATTAGGCTCACCCTTCACCCAACCTCAGCTACCTTTCTGCTTGTCTCAGTCAAGCAGACCAAACACACTTTTGAAAGAGCAGGTTCACCCTGTTATACCTGGGTGGGAAGAAGGTGGGCAAAAGTGCATAAGTGGAAAGAAGTCAGAAAGAGAAGTAGACATTTATGATTTTTAGAAAGAAGTAGTTAAACAGAGGTGTGGTGAGATTTCTGACTCCCTTTCTAGAGAGATTTTTAAGAACACCAATAAAAAGACCAAAACTAGAAAAAAAGTTGAAGGTTATGTTTCTTGAATTCTAGATGCTAAGTTGAGAATAGAAGCACTGAAGGCTAGAAGAAAGGGAGTAACACAAATAATGAAATTTTATTCTTAAAGATTATGCCAGGAAAGAAAATGAGAATTTTAAAATGGATACTATGCTGAAAAATGCATATCACCACTGCTATGGCTGACACATATAATTTTATGCATGTATCAATTTAAAAAAAAATGATAAATAGTAAAAAAAACCCAAACGCCAAAATGGCAAACAAGATATTTGTCTTGAGATATGTCACAGGAACTCTTAACAGTGAGCATATGAGGAGGCAGCTTTCCTAAGCAATGAGACCATTCCAGCATTTTGATGTCTAACTACAAATATGCTTATTCTACTACAAATGCCTGGGGAAAAGTTCCCTCTCAAATCAGAGGCTAGAACATCAAGTACCTACACCCAGTCTAGCACACTGTCTATATGCAAAGAGCTTGAGTTGGTAACTTGTCACAAATAATCTGTTTGGGCAGACAGGAGCAGCAAACAGATTCCACTGCAAAAAGGCAGTTTTTCAAAAAGAAAACACAGAGAGTAAACAACCCTTATCTGGGCACAGCTGATCTCCAGCAACAACCTTGATAACATCAGAATAAAAGATGATCTACAGAACAGTAAAGAAATATCCTCCATATAACAGAGCTCATGAGGAGGGGGTGCTAAAATTGTACACACTCAGAGACCAACTCATTCCCATTTGGGATAACCCCCCCAGAATATTAATGAGTAATTAAATTAAAACTCATGCGGACCAGTGCTGCCCCAACAAGAGAGCAACTACTTGGTGATATTTCCCTGCCTGATCCATGATTTTCAGGTTCTGAGTTTGTATTTTTAAAAATGTCCTTTGTGTTCTTCTAGGAGGTTGGCATTTTCTTTAATAATTCAGCCTAACCCAAGCCAGGATCCACACCCATCTGTAGCTTGCAAAACCCAGAATACTTCAGATATCATTTATATAAAAAGAGCTCTTAGATCTGCCTGCAATTATACATACATATATATGCTAAAAGAATAAAGGCAGAGAAAGGTAAACAGTAGCCTAAACCAAATCAAGTGCAGTGTTCCTTAATTTTCTGCTGCAACTCAGTAATAGATGAAGCATGTGATCCAAACTCAACCTGATCAATCAAAAATTTCTTTTAATCATCTCTGAATCAATTAGATGTACTACTCCCACATGCTATGCTTATGATTAAATTTATTTTCAAACAGCAGTTTCAATGCCATTAACCAAATGCTACATTATCAAATGCCTTTCCTTATAGTTAATCCACTGTTCTCATTATACTTCTGTCACTGCTGTTTTGATCATTAACTGTATCACTAGAAGTGGTTTAATAATTACTCATTGCTTCTAGAAGCCTTAGTATAAAATTCTTCCTGATTCCCCAGGTTTTCTGGAAAAAAATATTCTTTTTTATGTCATTACCTGTTAAAAACTTTAAATTCTATTTCAAGAGTAGTTGCAGTTTTTAACAGTCTCCCAAAAGTTGCTATGAGAGCAACAATTCAATAGAGCAATCAACTCAATCATTACAAGAATCCATCTGTAATAAAAAGCAGTCCTTCTCTAAAGTCCTCCCAAATAACAGTGTAATGAATCACATACTACTACTACTGTTCTGCAGAAAAAAGTCCCCAAACCAAGATCTTATGCTCAAATTTAACACTGTTCCTGTATTACCTGCTGGTATATCTTAGACAGGTTTCCAGGTTGTGAACTTTTTCCTCCATGAATCTAAATTTCAGAGACATCTAGACAAAAACAATCTGTATAGGAATTGAAGCTACATGCCTCTGTGTGAAAAAGGCCACTCACTTGAGAAAGACAAAGCAGAGGACTTCCTGTTGGCAGTATTCAAATAAACAAAGTTATGTCAGCAAAAACTACAATCAAGAAAACTTTCCTTAATCCAAAAAGATGGTTTATTGCTTTTTTCTTAAGTAAAAATGAAAAGTCTGAAATTAGACAGTATGGATACTAGAACCAAGCATTGAGACTAGAAACCATTTAGGAATGATTTCTTCAGAGGAATCCTGCCCTTCAAGCACACCATGCCAATGCCTTGCTCTTACTGTGACACTGTAGTCACTGCACCACCTTCTGTCTCACAGATCTGGAGAACAGATTAAAAAAAAAAAAAAATCTTGGTACTAATTCAGGGAAGTGCTTCTGACAGATCTAAAGAGGCATGCAAGAAGTGGAGTTGCAATGGCTTACTGTGGGAATAAACATTCTCAATACCTACTTGTACACACTGTGGTCCCTGAATTGTCTGGGGCTCTGGCCAGTACCTGCCAGTTAACAGCCACAATGCCACAGGATGTGACACTCTGCTGTTGGCTGTGATACTCTTTTCCACACAGCGACTTGCAGCTTTGTAACCTCAAAGGTGTAACCTTACAACATTGCAAAATGATCAGCGGTGTCGTGGGCAGGTAAAACAAGACTATTTTGCTAACGCATGCAAATAAAGAGGCCAGAATAACAAGTAGGTGGTATGTAACTTAAACATACCAAAAGTAGAAACAGAGCAAGCAAGAGAAAAAAAAAATTCTAAATTATTTGAAGGCATAGACAGCCTTAAAATTGCTTCCAAATGTAATGAAGAAATCTAATGCCTTTTTTCCCAGCCTAATGCTCTTCAAGCTAAAATGCCCTTAAAAAGTCACATTAATTCCTTAAAAAAGTAGTTTCTTTCAACAAACACTGCTGTCTACAGATTTATTTGTAAATACTCATGCTATGCTGTTTAGGTAATGTAGATGAGACTTAGATGACGTGTAACACTTCAGTGAAAACCTGTTTTCAAATCATGTGTTCTTTATATAGAACATCAAATATACATAGAAAAAATTACAAATGCTAACTTAAACTGATCAAAAAGAGTCCTGAAAGATTCAAGACTTTTGGAAAAATAGAACTTGCCTATACTGGCCACCTGAACATATACACAATGTGTAATTTCAAGTCTTACTTTCAGCACTAGCTAATTTTTGCTACATAGAAATTATTAGCCCAAGAATATAACAAGTTCAATAATGTACTTTCTTTCTCAAGTTCAATAATGTACTTTCTTTCTCAGTATGTCTACCCCTCTCTCTAAACAGGTACGCTGATGGTTTTAAGACTGCTGTTCAACAGAACACATACAATAGACTAAGATGCATGTAACATGCTCCACTGCTTTTTTGTTGGATTTTTTTGTTTTTGTTTTTGTTTTTTTTTAATCTGGCAGATTTTAAAAAGCAGCAGAAATATCACAAGCTGCCCTAGATAAATGAGTGTAACATACTGCAGTGTTTCTTATGACTGAAGGTGAGAAAACGGTACAATCACATTACAAAGATTGAATCTAAATCTCAGGATTGGAGTTCTTAACCACTGGAGTGCAGAACCGCATAAGCAATTCCGTTTCCACAACTATAGTGCAAGGTAAGCTTTGTAGGAAAGCATTATGAGAAAGAAATCTAGATCAAACAGCTGTTGGCAGCTTATATAGCTGCATTAACAAAGAAAGAGCTATCTTCAATAACCTGGACAGTCCTGGTAATATAGGATGATTAGGGTTTGGGGAATTTTACAGTGTCAAAGTAGATAGGAACTGCTGAGTATTTTACTGCACCAATTAGACAGAAGGTGTCTTTTTTAATATACTAGTGCCTGTGGATTTCACACACTGAAACTAATGAGCTTTTGTAACCCGAGAACTGTTATGTCTATGGCAACAGCAACTTGAATGAAGGAGTTATGTCAGTAATTAGAGACCTAGGGAGAAAGAGCTGCAGATACACATACAGGATCATATGTAAAAACATAATTCTATATGAGCACACAGGAGGCTGGACAATGGACATTTAAATATTAGGGATTTACTAGAGAGAAGGAACATTTTACTATAAGCTCAATAATCATCACTTTAGAATCACAGAATTGTTATAGTTGGAAAAGATCACTGAGTCGGACCATTAACATAGCACCGCTGTGTTTACCACTAAACCATATTCTCAAATACCACATTCACATGCCTTTTGAACACTACCCAGATAGTATTTCTACCACTTCCCTGGGCAGCCTGTTCCAAAGATTGCCCACCTTTTCAGTGAAGAAATTTTTACTAATAACTAATCTAAAGCTTCCCTCATGCAACTTGAGGCCATTTCCTCTTCTTACCTGGAAAAAGAGATTAAACCTTGCCTCACTACAAGCTCTTGTCAAGCAGTTGTAGAAAGCAAGCTCCCCTGAGCTTCCTTTTTTCCAGGCTAAGCAACCACAGTTCCCTCAGCCACTTCTTAGAATACTTCCGCACCAGACCCTTCACCAGTTTTGTTGCCCTTCTCTGGATATGATCCAGCACCTCAATGTCCTTCTTGTAGCAAGGGGCCCAAAACTAAACACAGGATTTGAGGTATCACCAGTGCCAAGTACAGAGAGACAATCATTGCCCTAGTCCCACTGGCCACATTATTTCTGATCCAAGCCAGGATGCCACTGGTCTTGGCCATTTGGGCACACTGCTTGGTCATGTTCAGTCTGCCAAAGACAATCAGGGATCCCCAATAAATACCTGCTCCCATATGCCCAATGAGGAAGACTTACAGTTTCCTGTTACTTGGATCAGCTGTGACAGAATAGCTTAAATTATCATGAAAGTCTCTTCCACAGGTAGACACTTTCACACATAAGTTTGGAGAGTAGAATAAGAATGCAAGTATAAGACAGCTAGAAAACAGTACATATTTGAATGATTTTCCCACGCAGTATGTTGTCATGATTCAAATGTTGGCATTTGTAACAATTTTAGTTTATACCACTGGGGATGTGGACAGTATCATAATCACTCTTGAAGAGAAGACCTTAAAGCAGATGTAAAGGAGATGCCGACTTTGCTGGAAGAGATGGATGAGATTAAAGGAATCAGTAGCAAAGTCCAGTTAGCACATTCTAGGAATTCAGTGACGGGCTCTGAATTACTATTTTCAGGAGTTCTGAATTACTGGTATTGCTTTGGGGAGCCAGAATCATTGACTATAATATAAAATACCATCTGACTTAATAAACACAAACAAAACAAGTCCAGAAGACAATATATGTGTGATAGTTCTCATAATGCCCAGAGACTACTGGTGAGCAGCCCCAGCAGCTGCAAAAGTAAGAGATAACCAAAGGCTTAACTTCCTGTGGTAAACCCATGATAGCAAGGCCATTCAGTACAAAGAAGTGACAATTAGATTGCATGCTTTGCTAACAAAATAAAAGAAACAGGAAAAAAACTACAAACCACCAAACATGATAAAGCAAAACCATCTTTTGATTCAAAAACAGTCCCTTTTCCCAGAAGCCATATTTGTTTTGAAATGGTCAAAGTAAAATAAGAATGTAGCAACCAATAAAAATATTACATATATGAATATACTGAGATATGCAGATAACCTTCTATCTTGATGGAAATGATAAGACAAAGTGAGACAATAAAAGGTAAATGGTGTAGAAAGCTCAATGCAGCACTTGATCGTTATAAACTGCCTTTAGAAAATTCAAACATTTGAGTTTCTAAGAGACAGGCAATACTATTACAAGTGGTTGCCTGAGTACCAGCAGAGTGTCAACAGGCTGAAACAAGGAGGTACTCACCATGATAACGAAGTGGGAGTACTGCCAGTTAAGATTAAGGGGACGAAACAACATAGAACAGAATAGAGATAGTGGAGGAATGAGGAATTTTTTATAGAGAGGTTGCATCTAGTAATATCAGGGATCGTTCTGACACGGACTTGCTACACAGACCAAAACTTCTAGGTTATACAGAAAGAAGCTAAAAATCTTCCTGAGTGACACTAAAATAAAAGAAAGCATATTCAACATCCTAATTCCTGTTCTAGGGGTTTTTTTATACATTACTGTCATAATAAGAGAACTTTTCACAACAGGACTCAGGTTTATATCATGTCCATGAATTCCCCACTAAGTATGGGGAATTTTGTCAATGGTTTAATGCTTCCACCTGAAAAAAAATTTTACAAAGAGAAAACCAGTTGGTATGTAATTTATACTCATGTATTTGGCAGTAGATTGAAAATTTACATCAGGTACCATCCAGATAGATTTGGTAAAGGAGGAACACAGCTATAAAAATGAATTATAAGCAAAACAGATAAAATGAAGTGTTTTCCATCTTTTTAAGTCCATTAGAACAATGACTGAAATAATTATTAACTCAATTTGCTGCAGGATAGCATCTCATTAAAAAATTTCAGGATGGCAAAACTAAAGCTGATTTAACACTAGGGGTGATTTCAGATCATAGAAAGAACACAGAGCACTTAAGTGCTTTTTAGAGAATAACTATCCATCTTTATACTTAAATACACCTTAAAATACCTTAAATATAAAAGATGCAACAGCCATTTACAAGTCAGCTGAAAATTCATCCAGGACAATATAAACTACTTTGTTTCATGAATGTTACCTGTTAAATTGCAATCACTTGTGCTACTTTATGGGACTTTTTTCAAATTATGCAAATTCCTGGATCTACAGCTCTTATCCATGGAACTGGTACATCTGTTAGTTTACCATCTCCCAGCTGAACATTTTCTGGTAATTTGTCAATTCTGTAGACCCAGAGCTACTAAGCCTCTCCGAGAATGAGGATTTCTTACAATTTACCCAGGTTGAGCCATTTTATAATCACCTACTGCATAGCAACAAGGAAAAGATGTTGGGAAATGTTCCTGCAGGAGTAAGTAAAAACACACTGATACTTGGCAAATATGGATGACAGCCAGGACTGACCAAGCTGTCAACCAAAATAAATCTACCCTAGCTGAAAAATGAAGACACACGTCAAGGTCACAAATAAGCAGGAGTAAGAAGAATGTGAAAAAGAAGAGAGTCGACATCAACAACGTCTGATTTACAGTACCAAGCAAACACAAAAGGAGAGATCACCTGCTTACAGCTTCTACATGATTGTCTTGTTCACATTTGAAACAGCAATTGGGTACACTGTCTGCAAGGTTCTTTTACACTGTGAGCCTTTAAAAGGAGGGGGGATTTTTTCTTTTAATACTAGGTACTATCAGAGCTGTTAATGAAAACAACCTTCCTTAACGTGGTGCCCTTTGAGAAAGCATCAGCATGCAGGTTGCATTTCAAGTGTCTGTTATGACATTTCAATTTGATTGGGTTACAATGCAGAGAAAAGAAAAAAGAATCACAAACCAACCAACCAACCAACCATCACCAAATCTGAAACCTGAACCAGTACAAATTAATGGCAATTGTCAAATACCAAACAATTGGTAGCATATTAAAGGTAATAACTTTATTCATAGTACCAGCACCAGTAAGAAATAACTCACTTGGAACATGTGATATCAGTTGTAAAACATCACACTCAGTTGTCTTTAGAGTTTAGCTGCTGGGGATATAAGTTCTACTAGCAACTCCATCTTCTAAGCTGACAGCTAAGTCAAATATGGAAGCTTGATTCTGGTTATGGTTATTGTAAAGTTGAGTACTGGTAGATTCAATACAGATATAGAGAAGCTACACAAAAAGGGCATAAGTACTACTTTACCTCTGCAGAAAACAAGAAATATTCAGACCAGTAATAAAAAAACCCTGAAAACTTAGAATAAAAGTTACAATTTTATAAGAGCTGACATGGTTACAAAACCATTGAAATATTAGACATGGTAAACATATCTTCATTACCAAAATATTTTAAACAGAGATTTAGTGTATACAGGTAAATCCAAAATAATCATATAAAGCTAAGCCTTTAGAAGCATGTATTACAGTTGAGTCAATTTTAGCAACCTTTGCTCTAGGAAGGCTGTGTGAAAAGAAGGGGGTTTGCCTTTCTATCGAGTTTCCAGAACTGGAAGTTTCTCCCATGTGAGTTCATTCAAAATGTTCACCTAGTTCTTACACCAGAGTTTCTCGTTGTTAATAATCTGACTTTCACTACACTTTAATGCAAACAGACAAGTATATTTAACAGACAAGCAAATAAAATCCAGAAATTGCAGCTATTAAAAAAAAAAATCAAGTGGACACAATTGAAATATGCAGACCATGCAGGTTTCTTTTTTAATAAATGCAATTTCTATAGCACTGAGTATGTTCTAAGTGGTAGAAAGTCTTAGCATAAGTCTAGCTAACTAGCAAATCCCAAGATAGAAAAAGTTGCCTTACACATTGCATTGCATTAAGAAACAAAAGTTAAGCAATAAATAAATAAATAAATAAATAAATAGACTTTCACAGCCACCTTCTGTTCAAGATGAAGGCAATTTTTGTTAACATTAACTTGCCAAAATTACATTTTCACACTGCCTCGGGAACAAGAACTACACTTATAATTTTGTACTCTTCCCAAAAACCAAACTCCTCAATTTCATTTCAACCTGGAGCAAGGTCTGAGATGAGGTCAAGGAGCAACGATGCCTGTGGATGAAATACAGAACGTCATTCCTCATTTGTTCTTCAGACTTTCACAGCAACCTCGCGATAGATGAGACATCATTAGCGGTTGTTAGAACTGTAACCACGGCTCTGGGGTTTAAAGCAATGCCTTGTGTAGCCAGGCTGGAGGTCGAAAGGCTGGCTCATGACACGCGGCTGCTGCTCAGCTTTCCCGCGGAGTGTCCCCACCGCAGGCTGGGCTGTGACACCGCTGTGCGCACACCCAGTGACGTCACTGCCTGCTGCGGTTGACGGCGTGCAAACAGCGTGCCAATGACGTCAGCAGTTACAGGCAGCAACCCGCCTTCTTTACCTTGGATCCGCACATACAGACCAGCCACAGTCACAGCTTCACACACGGCTTTGCCGCGTCTCCCAGCACTCACAAAGCGGCGGAGCCACAAGCGCGCCGTGTCACAGCCCCACGTGCTTACAGCACCACTGTCATTGATTCCTGTTACCCGGCCCGGAGCGGCGCTGCCCGGCCTGGAGCACCGCTGTCCGACCGGGAAACGCCCCGGCCGGAGCACCGCTGCCCGGCGCTCCCCGCTCTGCCCTCCCGTGCCCGGGCACAGCTCCCGCTCCCCGCGCTGCCCTCCCGTGCCCGGCACAGCTCCCACCCCCGGTGCTCCCCACCCGTGCCCGGGAACAGCTCCCGCTCCCCGCGCTGCCCTCCCGTGCCCGGCACAGCTCCCACCCCCGGTGCTCCCCACCCGTGCCCGGGCACAGCTCCCGCCCCGGCGCTCCCGCGCGGCCCGAGGGGCGGGGCCGGGGGCGGGGCGCGGGAGCGCGGGAAAGCGGCCGCCCCGGCCACGTGACCGCTGGCGCTGCGGCGGCGCGCGTGCCTGCGGAGCCGCCATGGCCGCCGTGCTGTGCTCGTCCCGCATCGTGGCGGGCGGCGACGAGGGCAGCGACAGCGACGACGGCGACTGGGACATTGGCGTCGTGCGGCACGAGCCGCAGGTGGGGCCGAGCCTCCCTGCGCCTGCGGCCCGCCAGCCGTGGCCGGGTGGACTCGGGGAGGGAGGCGGCCTCGGCTTGGAACCGTGAGGGGAGGGGAGCTGTAAAAATTGCGTATTTTTGAGTTGTAATGATGGGAGTTAAAAACTTATGATAAAAGACAACTTCATTTCATACCCACTTCTGTCTCTAAGGAAACTAGTGAATAATCAGTTCTCTGCTCACCGGTGTGTGTAAATGTTTTGTACACTGGATATAACTCCAGCAGCAACCTTCAGCTGCATCCGCGGCTTTAATAGAGAGCAAATCTGTGTTGCATTTGAAAAAAAAACCGTAAATTGGGCAACTGTCTGATGCATAAACGAGTCTTTTAGTCAGTGCTTTTGTCAGCCAGAGGGTTTATGATGCAGCATTGCAGATGCCTCTGTCACCACAGAATTAGGGTGACAAGGCACTGTAACCCTTCCCAGCAGTGGATTTGTGCTGTTGGGCCTGGCAGCTTGTCACTGAGGTCCCTTGACTCAAACTCAAACTTTCTTATCTGATAGTTGTATTTTTTAACGCTATACTTCACAATATGTGAAATGTACAGGGAGAAAAGGTCCATAAATGCATTGCAAAGTTTTTCTAGTGTCATAACATGAAAAAGAATCTTAATTGAAATCAAATTATGGTAAGTAGAATTGAGAGCAGTGTGGGAGGATAGATGGTCTGTTGAGAAGGAAGATATTTCCATATTCAGAGACTGGAACCTCTCAGAAAAATTGATTTTAAAACTTAGGTTTTATAGTAGACCCTGGATAGATCTACAGAGATGAAAGAACAAGCGTTGTATGTTGCTTTTTCCTCTCTTCTTCTATGCTGTGTCCTTTCAGAGATTATTAATGCTTTTATACTGAAACCAAGCTATATTGTTTTTACCTTGAGACAGTCTCCAGATTTTGACTTAATTTTTCTTTGTTTATCTAGCAGTTGGATCAAATGTTGCAGGTGGACAAGAATGAGGCATTAAAGAAGGCTCTGTTTCGTGGTGATGTGTCATTAATTGAAGAGCTCTTAAATTCGGGTGAGGAAAGTCAGTTACAAAGTTGAATATTTTTATTGAGCCTTATTTTATTGAATTATAGCAGGAATACTAAACTTTCTCATTTAAAACAAGATTTTATGTCCTTCATTCACATGTTCCTACATGCACTCAACACATTATTTTGAAATATTAAATTACTTTTTCAATGACTCAGATTTGGTATTCCAGCACATTCCTTCTAATATGTGTTTCCTTTTTCAGGAGCCCTGGAAATTGAGAAAACTATGTTTGAACAATGGAATAAGTTTGTTTTCAGATGCATCTTTAACATGCAAATAGCACTGAAATAGAGGTGGTTTAAATTGAGGGGGAGAATTCAGTGGGTGGTCTTTGGTGTTGAAGGTTGTACAGCATGGGGTAAGAAGGGGAGGCTAACCTTTTTTATTTTAATGTTCCCTCAGTTTGGAAATTCCTTTTCCTTTTTTTTTTTTTCTCCCCTTCACAGCACTGTTAAGTGTTTGGTATGTGCCCTAGGTAATAGTGCTGTCCTGGCAACATCAGCTGAACAAAGATTTTGTGATTCTGAAAGGTCTAATGGGCTTTTTGTGGCATTTGTTACTAAAAAGTAGACTGTTTTAACACTGAAAGCCTTTTCTCCTGTTTTGTTACTCAGTATTTGTCTTTAATGTGTTTGTTAATCAATGTTAGGAAGATTGGATCACTTATTGAAGCATCCAGGGCAATCAGAAGCTGCATAGCTGAGTTGACCTGCCTAGTGATAATTGTCAAGAAGTTCTGCTTCAGCAAGCAAGGAGAATATAGTAACCAAGAGCTTGTTCTCTGAGGAAAATCTGTCTTAGGGAAGAAAGTAGTTTCTTGGTTAGGAATGGGCTTTTCTGAGTTTTGAAACAATGACATTATTTGCCCTTTTAAAAGCCAACTGTTTCTCACCACAATGGGGGAATGATTTTCTTTTTAAATTAAGCAAAACTATCACACAAACTGAAATACAAGAAGTGCAGTACAAGCATGAAATACATCTGTCTTGCTTTGAGAAAAATATGTTCTTATTTATGGGTAGAGTTTCAGTGATGTCTGTGCATCAGATTGCTCGATTGTTTTGCTACGCCATCCAGTTTAAATTGTATTGCAGTCAAACAGCAATAGTGTGCTTTCTCTGCTTCTGTCTGCTACACAGTGGACAGTTCTGTGTTGGAAGATGATGATAGGTTTCTGTAAGAGCATAGATTCAGGCTGAGGATCCATGTAGTCTAGTTTCCTATCTCCTGAAATGAACAAGGCAGTGTTATAGAAGAATACGTAATTTCCTTAAAATGGGATCAGCAGTTAATTCTGACCCATCCAGTACTGCTCTGCAGAGCAGTAGAACACGGTGTCTATTATGGAGGTCTTTCTGGAGAAAGGTAACATTATCCTTGAGGGAATTTATGCTCAGATTAAATCTTTGCCTCCAGAAATACCTTTAGTGTAAGTTCGGTAGAGCCTGTAGGAGGCCTACTACCAGCAGTCAGCCAAACTCAAGGTTTGTGTTGGAAGTGGATTTCCTAGCAGCAGTTGGGGCTGTTCTTTCAGGTAGAGTGAGGCTGTGTTGTCTTCTGGCTTGGTTAGCTTTTGCTGTAGTATTTCTGATGCTGAAGCAGCTTTACAGAGCTTCTTTTGGAGATGGACAAGCACAGTGTTTGTCCTTACCACTTCTGTTAAATGGCACCTTAGGAAGAAGTTTCTGAAGTACATATCACAGAAAGTAATGCAAGCAAGTAGTACCTTCAGAAGTGATTTGGACATTTGGTTTGCTTTAGGAGTAAAGTACTCACACCATGTAATTCATGTGTTCCATTTCCTAAAATTGAATTAAAAGTTATCACCTTGTGACAGTTTAGGCTGATTAAAGATATAACTAAAGTCATATCCTCCATTTTTCTTTAACAGTTTATTCCACTTATGTCTTTGAATGAGTGCTGGAACTCATCTCATCTTTTGTGAACCAGTTCAGAGAATTATAAGTAGTTGTAAACAACAGGAATGGGAGCGTGCATACTGTGTGAGAATAATTTTTCAGCCAGTTTAGAGCTCTGAACCCTGAGTCAGGTGACCACTATAGCTGGCCCAGAAGAGGGAGGCATCAGCAGCTCTAATATGACTCGTCGTTAAGGTCGTGTGGGGGCAGACCTAAGTGCAGGCAGACTTAAATCAATACTTCTACTGGAGAAAAGTCTTACAGGATCAAGCATTTTAGAACTTCCTCTCAAGTAAATGGTGTCTGAACTTGAATGGATTCCAGCACTAAGAGCTGTTCTTTAACTGAATGAAAGTCAAGACCTTGTATTTTTGGTGTCAAAAATGGAATTATTTAGCAGAGTTATGTTTTTCTCTGTACAAACAGCCTTTCTACTCCAGCTATTATTAGTCACAGTCAAGAAAGTATCTGAAAGAGATATGGGAGAAACAGTAATAGTCACAAAAAGAATGCAATTCTTACTTTGCTGTTCTTTTGCTTCACTGTTATTCATATTCTTCATGTGACTTCTGCTGTAGAGTTTGTCTGTTTGTCTCCCATTTGCTGCTTAAACAGGAAGATACTAGTCTGTAACTCAGATTGTGTAGAAGACTCTTGCATTTGGTTTGTCTCCTAGTTGTGATTTGTGGAACTAATAATTGCCTGACAAGCAGTTTGCTTCCACAGCAGTCTTCTTGGCTTGGCAAGAGTAAAATTTTTTCATTTTGATTGAAGAAAGCTATTGCACAGAAGTAGAGAAAACAGATACTGTATGCTTATATGAAATTAATTTTGCAGCTAAATGTTTAAGGTTTTTAATGTAGTCTTTCTATGGTGCATAACTCCTTGGATTGAGAACAGGGCTATATCGATGTCAGCTTTAAAAGTTGTTTTCTGGTGTTCTAAGTAAAGATGTATTAGAAAAATAAAAAAAAAAAGAAGAAAATGCCGTAAGAAATTTCTCTCCCTTGTACTAATTGTGAACAGGGTGTAACCTTTGTAATGATACATATTGAGAGTAAGTTTTATAAAAGCTGTGTTTGTTGTGATGCAGTTTCATGATTTTAATTTCATAAATTTTGACAGGTATCAGCATAGAAACTAGCTTTCAGTTTGGATGGACTCCCCTGATGTGTGCAGCCAGTGTGGCTAACTTTGCAGTGGTACGGCTTCTTCTGGACAGAGGTGCTAATGCATGTTTTGAAATAGGTAAGATGGGAATGAAAAATACTGGCTGGTAATGCTCAGTACCAGACATGATCCCGATCCTTATTCTCTTGTTTGCATGTGTAGGGACAAAAATCAAAAGTTCACAGTGGAGCTGAGACCCACTCTACCTTTCACAGTTTTGAAGGAGAAGTAGTAGTTCTAAAGTAACAGTTGTGTTCTTGGAATTGATCTGGGATCAGTTGATGCATTTTATTGTTCTTTTGCTCTCAATTCCACTTTGCCCCACACCTCCCAAATCCCGAGTACTTTTTTAAAAGGTGTTTGGAAGTACTTGCTCAAAAATTGTAGTATAAAGTTGTACAGGTAAGACTTACTGTGTTTGATCCTGTTATGAACTGTGTATGTGCAGAAACCACATAACATCTCAAACAACATGAATAGCTTATAATTGTAATAAACATCTATACTGTTAATCAGCTTGAGTCACCCTTCAGTCATTCTTTATAACTAGTTTCTTAATTTTGCCCTTTTTGATAGTTGACAAGAACTGATATATCATTCACTGTGTGATGGGTTCAAAATGTTGCATCCTTGAGGAATAATTTCACCAGAACTACTGGAGTTTTCATCTAGTCTAAATATAAACTTATCTTTTTTGCAGTCTTTTATCAGTTATTGTCTGTAAAAGAGAAATCTAAGAATTCCAAGGTGTTTCTTCTCTATGAGCTATAGGTAGGCTAAAAGAAATTAATTTCCCACTTTATCACTGGTTGAGTTAATGAATACAAATACAACCGAAGGTTCCTCCCAAATACCATTCCAGACCGACAGTGCTTTATTTAAAGTCCTGCCATCTTTCCGTTCATTTTCTAGTTGATGATCAGGTTAAACATTTTGAGTAAAAATTTGTCAGCATATCAAGCAACTTCTACATGAGGCAGTTGAAAATTAAAAGATGGTGTATTAAAAAAAAACAATTTAAATGTATAACTGAGTTGTAGAGGTGGAGGACAAGAAGTGATGATAGCAGTGGCACTAACATACATAACAAACTTGTCAGGTTAAATATAATGAAACCTCATTGAATAATGTTAATTATACACAATCTTAAAATTTCTACAAGAAAATTAGAAAATATGTTGTAACACTTGATAGGATGTGAAGTAGGTGCAGCTAGTATTATACTTCTTAAATGGATGAAGGCATGTTGGGGCTTGTGAACAAGTTTGTGCAACAAAAAGAATGGGCAGTTACTCAAATGGTAGTCTTCTAAATGACACTGGGGCCAACTAAGGTCCTTGAAGTGTTATGTTTCCCACATGGAAACCATGGTAATCATGGGAAAGGAGGTCTGCTGTGGGCAAACAGCAGTTGTACAGTTTTGATTTGTGAGCCCAGGTGGTATGTAACATCCAGCTGGTTTCAGAGCTGGAGAATTAAATATGCTGGTCTGTGTAGATGCTCTTTAAATCCACATCTAAACCAATACTTCTAATACTTCTCCTGCCACTATTGGACTATAGTAAGTTAATAAATTTAATTCTTCCTCCTTAAGAAGCCTATCCTCAGGTGCCTTTGTCTTACCTGATCATTCTAGTTATTTTCACAGAGAGGAGAACAAGATTGTTAGCCTTTTCCAAATACTGTAGAGCATCAACATCTCTGTAGCAGCACTAGCAAATATAAAGACTTTTAAAGGAACTTCTGGATTAGCATGGTATTTGCATTTATTACACTAATTCTCTAACTGTGAATTTCCGAACAGATAAATACACTGTGTTGATGGCAGCATGTACTGCACAAGCTTCAGAGGAGAACATCTTGAATACTGTCGAGCTGCTTCTGTCAAGGAATGCTGACCCTAACCTTGCTTGCAGGTATTGAAAACCCCACACCTGTGAATACAGTGCAGAATTTAATATTATTATACAGAGACATGTTTATAGACATAGCTGTTGGTGGTGGTGAAGATGAAGTTTACGTACTTCTTGTAATTTCACTGCTGTAGAAGAAAATATTAGTAGCGATACTTAGGCCTACTAGTACAGTTGTTAATCTGAGTAAATAGGACTGTGATCAGCTTTATCAAATTGTGAGTATATTCTTCAGCTGAACAAAAGCAAAATTAAAATTAGTTATTCGCTTGACTGAAGTATAAGGGCAAGAAATATGTCCTCTGTCTTTCCTAAATCATATTGCCTCTTCTGCATAGAGATGAAGTTAAATCAGTTCATTCTTTATTTAAATTCATATCCTACTTCTGAATTTTTTGTGGGTATCTGGTGTATTCTTTTCACTGAGTATTTCCTGTAGAACACAAAATTCTGTAAATATAATGCATTTATTCCACTGCAGTCTGGAATAATTTGGATTAAAGAGATTAACCTCCTTTCAGAAGCAACTAATAGCATCCTTCAATTATAACTTTGTGTTTCAGCAGTTTGAAGCAGTACATTGTTAGATATCTATAGTTACACAGTCTGATGAAATGTTACATTTTACATTAAAAAAAAAAAAATTCTGGATTGACCCCAGGATAAATTGTCTTGCCTCTGCTAAAAAAAACCTGTTTAGGTCAACTGGTTTTTCATCTAACAGAATTATTTTATACCACACCTCTTCCATTATATTACCTGGGATATATAGACTGAGTAGCTCTCTAAAAATAACAGAACTGAAGGTCTTTGATTCTCCTTAGTAGAATTCAATTACTCAAGGCCCCGAATCTCGAATGAGCATAGTACTGATAGACAAGGAGGAAGCAGAGTTCTGCTGAAGTGCAGCTGATGTCTAGTACCAAATTTAAATGCCGTTCTTTTATTCTTATCAGAGAGACTAGAAACTGTTCATGAGAGAAAAGAAAGCTACATACTCTGAAATAATTACATCTTGTTGTTGTCAGATAGCTGGGTGTTAGAATAAACTTCCTGCTTTAAAAAATAGGGGAAGTCTTTGCATTACTAACTTTGTCTTGGGTGTTGGAAATGTAAGCAAGAGTGCAGAGCTGCAGGTGTGCAGTTGGATAGGCCTTTGGCTAAACTTTGGGGGAAAAGAATGTGAATGCTGACAGAAGAGGTAGGAATTCTAATTTTAAAATTTTATTTATAAACTTAGAGTATGTTTTGCATAGTTGATCTTTATATACAAATATTTATTTACTGTCTTTTTGTGTCCTTAGGCCTTGTGCTAACACAATTTACTCATGCATCCAGCAGATATAGTAATTGTGGCTTTTTCACTTTAGCAGTAGTTGTCTTTCTCAAATGAAAAGATAAATTAAATGACAATCAGAAATATTTGTCTGTCATATTTGTGCTGAATAAAAGCAGAGGCTTGAAAAATCCAGACCTTCTCACCTCAAACCTTTGAGCTTCCTTTATGCCTTTCCAGTATTTATGCCTTTCCAGTATTTGACATATGCCACTCCATCATTGGGTCTGCTCAGGCAACAGCTGCTGTTTCTCATGACTTCTTACTCTGTGTTCAGAAGTAAGAATAAAACACAATAAACTGCCCTATGTGACCATAAGGGATCAAACAGCCCTTCTTTGTGGCACTGCAGTCCTATTTCACCTGTTTCAGAGCAGGCATGATGTTCTGTGGGAGTGATCAGAACTGTCGGTGAGTTGAGATTATTGTGAAAGTACTTCCTGTGATCAGTTTACTGCAGGTGAAGAACTAAGGTTCTCATTATTTGGCTTTCTCAGCATATAATATACAGAATGATTCTAGGAAGCTTCTTTTTTGTCTACCAGTCACTGGAATGTGTGTGAATGCAAAGCAAAACACTTAATCTTCGTGTAAGGGTTAAGTAGTTATTCTTTCTGTGTTGCACCATCAGGGCAGCCAGTAGGCTCTTTTATTTCATGTCATCTGGAGGTGATACACAGAAACTTGGAGGGAGTGGGTCTAATTTATTAAGTGTCTATGGAGTGGGGAAGGACAAGTGGGAAAGAAACTGATTTTTATAATGCAAAGAAAGAAGATGAGTTTAGGAATGGGTGGTAGGTGGTTTCTTTGCAAGGGGATACGGTTTTGAGAAGAAAGTATTCAGTACATAGGATAATTTAGGATATTTTTGCTAAATCAAAATTGGGAACTGAGTACTGGTGGCTGTAAAAACAGTTTTGTTGATGAGAATGCAGTGTATCAAAGCATAAGCGCTAGCTAAAGGGTTTTGAAAGTCAAACAAGTAGAGTAATGGCTAGGTGAAACAAGAAGGCATTGTAAGACCTGCTCTGAATAGGCATTGTAGAGCTGCTATAGCCTGAATACTTCATTCAAGTGAGTGGTACCTTGAGAAATTTGTTTTGCTTATCTCATGTCATTCACCTTCCTCTGGCTCCAAAATGTAAATTATATACTTTATCCCTTTGTAGGGCCTGGTAATCTTTAAGTAGTGTTTTTTAAAAACCTTTCTTAACCTGCAGTGCATACTAAAGTATGTTCTTCCAATATTACTTGTTGTATAGGGTTTCCCACTTCATCACTGAATCCCACTAAGCCAGAAAATAGGAAGATATTTAAATTCTGTTGCTGTGAACACTCTGTTGCCACTTAATTTCTCAGTTCCAGGCTTAATGTGCAACAGTGGAATGGGGAAAATGGCTCCAAAAGCTTCTGAAGATGCTTCCTGTTTATTTGAAGCATTGTTCAGTTTACAGATAAATAGACTAAAATAGTGTCTTGCAACATCATTTCTTTGCTTTGGGATCTCAATAAGAAAAGATTGAGACTAAACTCTGGGGTAAATTGTTTTCTACCTGCTCTGTTTTTTCTAGTATTATTTTTTTTATTGATACACTAGTCTAGTTAATAAACACGTATCCAGTTATGTGACTTTACTTACAACTTGTCAAGACCACCAACTTGAAATACTGAATTTTCTGTAGATGTCTCCCCAGTGGAAAGAAACCTGTGTGTAAATAGGAGACATCTCCTCTCCTTCCTCTTACGAAATTTTCCAGGGAGGTGAAATTTGTCTTGCTTGAGATCATGTTTCCAAACATAAGTACATTTCTCAAGTGCAGTGAATTCTGTACCACAAATTCAGTTTAGTGACAGCTATGCAGTGCGTTTTCGAGTCAGATGCTTGCCATCTAGGATATAAAACTTTATCCCCAGTTCTGTCATGGCTCCTGATTATCTAGGATAGGAGGCTTCAGGGTAGTAGGTCTGTTCAACTCAGCTTGTTGTCTTGTGATGTAAATTTTGCCCCATTTTTTCCACAAGGTGAAGTGAGCAGGTAAGAACGTCTGGTTGAATCTTTGTGTACATGTCGCATACAAAGTTTTGGATGGCCCTAAAAACTGAAAAAGCTTCCATTTTTGTCCTTTTCTCCAGTCTTAATATAAAAGCAGGGAGACTTAGAGTGCAAAGCTGCTAGAGGATGTTTATGTTGGATATCAGGAAAAGGTTCTTCTGCCAGAGGGTAGTTGGACATGGGAACAGGCTCCTCAGGAAAATGGTCATAGCACCAAGTTTGACAGAGCTCAAGAAGCATTTGGACAATGCTCTCAACCATGTGGTATGATTCTTGGGTTTGTCATGTCCAGGGTCAGGAGTCTGGCTCTATAATCCTTGTGGGTTCCTTCCAACTCAGAATTTTCTGTGAGTCTAAAGATAAAAACAAATGAACAAAAAAAATCTTTCTTTATTTGCACGAGACCTGCTTTTTACATAGGCATTGCAAAACTGGAAGCAAACATAGTTAGAAGTTTAATTAATAAATTATATGTCTTTAAGGTTTTATTTATTTACTGACTATGATTTAAGTATCATATTCAATATAGAAAAATTTCATGTGGCAAATTTTACCATACAAAAGGACTTAATGGGTGTCTGGGCAAGAAGGTCACCTGCAAGTCAGACTGCTGAAGCATAGCAGTTCCTCAAAATGATCACAGGATTTTTAAGATCTGTCTGGATGATTCTCACTACACCCTGTACGAACATTTTTAGATTGCACTAAAATGTACCAATACGTTTAGTTTCTCTTCAACTTAAGCAGGAAACGGTGGATTTGCCATGTTAAAGCTTGGTATTGTGGTTGTAGGAGTTTATTGCAGAGTTAGGAAAGCAAGGTTTGTTTTCCCCAATGCTTGTGTCTCCCTCCTGTGGCTGTTACATATAAATAGATGCTGCTTTCATGGGGTGGTGCAAGGCACCCTCTTGCATGTAGAGGTGCAAATTGGTGCAGCAATGCGCGTGTTTCTATCCTGAAACAGCTTGTATCCTTTGAAATTAAAACTCAAATATTAAAATGGAATGCTTGCAGTACTAATTGCACAGTCATGTTGATGAAACTGTTAAATGTTGAATTTATTGAGTTTTACTTGCAAATGGAGCAGTTATTTGAGTGGCTTTAGTGTTGTTGGGTTGATTTCAGATATCATGCCTGTAGTACTATACAGCTGTTAACTACGTCATATTCTTTGGGGAATACTATTCTGTAGCCTCAGGGCTTTTGTTTAGTATTTTTCCTTTGAAAAAGCAGAAGATAATTGTAAGGTAGTATTATAACATTTTAAAAAAGACTGAGAGCGGGAGAAATAAAAATGAAATCAGATGTGATTTGACTGGTTTTGCAGTCAGGTGTAAATGGTAAATATTTCAAAGGTGATAGCATGGGAAGTTCATTAAAGGCTACCTACCACTGAAAAGAAATAAATGTGGGAGTGAGTGTCCATGTTGGGCAAACAAGTTTGAATTTTGTTCAAAATTATATTATATTATATTATGTTATGTTATATTATGTTATACTATATTATGTTATACTATATTATGTTATACTATATTATGTTATACTATATTATGTTATACTATATTATGTTAT
>PYHW01009762.1:334909-352879 GCA_013186435.1 Turdus rufiventris
CTATATTATGTTATACTATATTATGTTATACTATATTATGTTATACTATATTATGTTATACTATATTATGTTATACTATATTATGTTAATTATTTCAACTTCTGCTCATTCTTTAAATTATAGATTTCTGTGAATAGATATCTCTGTAGAGATCTATAGAGATAGTGAGATATATGGGCATCAATTATTGACTTGAAGATTGAGATTACAGTCTTTCTCTATTTTTATAGTAATCTTCATAGGTTCACAGGGTAATTCAGGTAAGAAGGGATTTCAGGAAGTTTCTAATCCAACTTCTTTAAAGCTATGTCTGCTGTAAAATTGAGCTAAGTTGCCATCTGGTCTTGAAATCCACTAAAGATGGAGACTAAAAATCTTCTCTGTGCAGCCAGTCCCACTGATTGGCTGTGCTCCATGGTGAAATATCTCCTCACATACACTCAGAACTTCTGTTTTTGTAGTGTTGATGAAGTAAGTTAGTTCTAGACTGATGGAAGTCTTTTTTGCTTCATTACCAAGTTCCCTTACATTGTTGACTGTACGTCTTGAGGGTCTGGTTACCTTTCGTTTTGCTTATCTCTATGTCATGGACCTTTTTCCCTTAGCATAAGGTTGTTTCAAATTTGTAAAATTACTGGATTTCATTCGTACACTTTTAACTGTGTGTAGGACAAAACATTATCCTTGTATGAATGACTGAAACCTAAGGAAAATGTGCAAAGCCTGAGTTCTAGCAACACTCTGGAAGGAGGCAGAAATTTAAAGGCTGTTGCTTTAACACATATGAATTTGGGGATCCCTCTAGTGGTCGATGAACTCAGTATTAAGAAACCCAGTACTGGGAAGAGCAGTCCTCCCCTCAGGTATATCCTAGCAAAATAGAATAATCTTTCTAAACAGGTTTTTGACATGGAGCTATACATTACAAGAAATACATATTTTTCATTAAAAACTATTGCTTTTCAAAATACAATAGATTTTAATTAAACAACAGTAGTAAAATATTTTAGCTTTAATCTTTTTATTTAGTAGCAACCAGAAACTCTACAATCTTTTTCCTCCAATATTGCCTTTTGTTTTCCTTAATTCTGCAATATTTCACCAATAATGGTTGAGGAATCTGGAAAGATACTTTGCAAGCAGAAACTTTTGAGCAGTATTTCAAAATGGCTTAATCTTGTAAGCATCTCTAGAAGCATAAGATTGTGTCTTGGTTTGAGACACTTCAAAGGAGAACAGTTTGGAATGAGTCATCTCCTTTAAGTATTCCGACAATCCCTTTCTACCAATAAGAGATTAATTATAACAGATGAAAGAGAGAAAGCAGTGGTTTTGGGATGTAAAAAATCAGAGTAATGGGAAGGGTGGTGTCTAAGTACTCCTGCAGCAACTGCAGGAAACAGTAGCCTGTGTAGGAAAGAAGGTATCAACAGATACACTTCATGGAATTGTAGTCAGAAAGATTGTAAGAGAATTTCAAGATGTAGTCAGACCATCAACCTGGCACCACCATAACCACCCCTAAACTGTATGCCAAAGTGCCACATCCAGACCCCTTCTGAGCACTTCCTGGGACAGTAACTATACCACTTCCCTGGGCAGCTCTTCCAATGCCTAACCACTCATTAAGTGGGGAAAACAAAATACTTAATATCTTATCTGAACCTTCTCTGAGACAACTTCTGTGAACAGAAGACAAAAATGGGATAAAGGGCAAAAATTATATGATTGTGTTCAGGTTTAGTACTTGAAAAGTTAAGATCTTCAGTATTATCTGTACATATAGTTCTCTTGGGCATACTCAGGGTGGAGGTGGTCCTGATTGTTAGCAATAGGTGTGCAGCCTCTCTATTGCATCATGCCTCTCCACAGTGGTAAGAGCTGTATGATCTGTGATTCTTAGGCTTACACTGATTCTACCAGAGAGGGTTTTGCATTTATGAACATAGTTGTTGTTTTTAATATTCTTAAATATTCAGTTGTGATTTGCATCTTGCCCTCCATGAAAATGTGTATTTTTTCCAAACTTTGGATTGAAATTATTCTGCCTGTGGAACACATCACTTAGGCTGTGTCTTTTTAAAATCATTTTAGATTAAAATAGAAGGGTACCACCATTTTCTTTTCTTCTTTTCGCATTTTGACATACTTTATTTCACCTGCTACCTTTTCTTTCAGGAAACAAATGACTGCACTGATGTATGCAGCTAGAAAAGGCTATCCTCGGGTTGTTGCTTTTCTTGTTGCTCATGGATCACACATAAATGCCCAAGATGAAAATGGATATACAGTAAGTGATTTATTGATTTATTTTGTGTGTTGTATTTAATAATAAAAAATGTAAAAAGCAAGTACCCTCTAGCTTGTTTCAAAGTACAGCTTTTTGAGAAACATTCCTCAGAATTTTCTGCTTTAACACTACTTTGAGATCCTCTTGCATTAATTGTCTTTGTCTCCATATTGGGTCGTGCTTTATTGATTGAAGCAGTTGGGATTTGTTTAATATGTAAAATTGGTAAAACAAAGTTGTTCTTTGCAGGCATTAATATGGGCAGCACAACATGGACATAAAAGTGTAATTTTGAAGTTGCTTGAGCTAGGAGCTGACAAAAATCTACAGACCAAGGATGAAAAAACAGCAGCAGAGCTAGCAAAAATCAATAAACATTTAGAGGTATTTAATTTCTATTAGAAATGTAAATTCTGTGTTTTGTGTCAAAAATCTGTTCATTAATTGTATAATTTTCTGCAGAAGTGTTACTTTAATAACTACATTATAGCAGCTAGTTGAATACTAGTGCTGTTACATTTATGTTTATAACAGACTGTTTTCTGTTATGTCACAGCTTTTCTCGGTGTTGTAAAGGCTACATTGTAGTGTTTTGGAAACCTTTTTTCTTTATTCTTTCAGAGTCATTGACTTTAGATGTAGGATACAAAACAAGAGATTATTCATGTTCACAGTGTTGATATGAGAAGTAGAAAAATGTTGGTTTTTTACCTATCTGCCAAAGTATGTGAGAGAATGCAGATACCAAGCTGATTTGTAGAGTATAGTTTCTCATTGAGTTTGGAAGTGAAAAGGCTAAAGCCAAAAAAGAGAGGAGATGGTACTGGCCATTTTCAAAATCTGTTCTCTGGAGGAAGATGTAAAATAATGTAAATTGGCCATCAGATCTTGGAAAGAGCAGCCACTAATTACTAATATAGAGAGCTACTGAAGACAACATGTATTCTCCTAAAATAAATATGTTTGATGCTGTTATCAGATGATACATGGTCGATTAGTCAGACCATATTCCTGTGTATTTTGTTTTGAGTTGCTCTTACCAATGATGCAGCTTTTTTACACTGGCTCTTCAAAAATGTATAATTCACTCTTACGAATTGTAATTTACAGCTTCTTTTTCTTACCTCTTTTTTCCCTGCCAGAAAAGGCTAGGCAGGAGCAAAAATGATAACTATGCATAGAGCTGTCAGTGGAAGCTAGCAAGATCTGTGTCTGAGGCTCAGTGATCTGCTAGCTCAGGTTACTGAAAAGGGTTACAGATGCTTTCTGCCTTTGATAAACAGCTTGTTCAGCAGGTTACAGCCATATAATCTTATGACTTTCTCTGACATGGAGGGAATACAGGCTTGTCACACTTGAGAGATGGCTCTTGCCTCTTGACCTGAAGTGCTAACTTTCACACGATTGGTGCAAAGTCTTGCAGATAGTGTTGAGATATTTAATAGTCATAAGCTTTTTCCAGCTTCAGTGTCTGCTTTCAGGCTGTTGCCAGCCCAAGGGGCTGTCATACAGAGGATGTCTGCAGAAACTGTTTCTGGAAGGGAAAATATTTTTCTTTTGTATTATTCTGGATTTGACTGGAAGTGATATTTCTTCCAAACAGCCTGTATGGTGCTGTGTTTTAGGATTGTGAGCAAAACAGTGTTGATAACACACCAGTGTTTTAACTGTTGCTGAGCAGTGTTTGTGCAGAATCAAGGCCATCTTTGTTTCTCACTCTGCTCCCCATCTCTAGCAAGCAGGCTGAGAGTGAGCAGGAGGTTGGGAGGGGGCACAGCCCTGTGCAGCTGACACAAGGGGTATCCCGTGCCCTATAACATTGTGCTTAGCAATGAAATTGGAGAGTGGCTGGACACTGGTTTGCTGGTGGGAGGTGGTACGTGCCTGCTTATCTTTTGGGTTTGTTTTTTTTCCCCCTTCACGTATCAAATTGTATTATCTGAGTCCATGAAAAGTTTTTTCGCTTTTACCTTTCTCATTCTCCCCCATCCTGCTGGCCATAGCAGGAGCTTATTTGCCAGCCACATACTTGTGTATGCGTATATCTATATAAAACTGGCTAGTTCAGTTTTAAATTCCAGGCAAGTGGTTTCACCATTCTTTTAGCTTTATTGAGGTTCTACTTATTTTGCTGAATTTTCTTGTAACACTCTCAAAACCCACACAAAGGCAGTTCAATGTCTGCAATCCATCACTAGTGCATAGTGATGCCTAGCAGAAGGTTTCTTTAATCAGTTGAGAGATTCCCTGTCTGTCAGATATAGTTAACTTAGATTGTCAGTTGTAAATTGATAAATGTTTTGTTTATATATGCACTGGAAATGTAGACATTTAAAAGTCACATGCCTTTTGTTCTTTAGAGAACTTACTACATTGAGTATGTAGACTTCTTGTCTGCAAGCAGCAAAAATTACTGTGTTGGTGTTTGGCTCTTTCTGTAGCGGCAGATGTTTTTTTAGACCATGTGATAGGCACTATTGTGTCTGTGTGCTCTGTGTTCATCATTGTGCTGGAATTTGGTTAATTAAAAACACTCTTGGTAAACTCTTAGTTTAGTCTTAACTTCTTGTTATAGATGTATGCTTTAGAGAAGTGGCAGATGTTTCATGTTCTCTGTAAGTAGTAATTGATTGTAATCTTACTCCCATATATTTTTATGCATTTTAAGTTTTAATAATAATTGATTCATTTTGGCTGTTCCAGATATTTAGTTTGCTCTCTTTGGCTGCAAATCACGTGCAAGGGAGATACCATAAAGGAGTTGAGCAAGAGGCTATCTGCAAGTTTCTGACAGCCATCTCTGACCACAGTGTTGGGTAAATACAGTTGTAGTGTAATTTTAGCTTATAAACATTCCTAAGAGATTGTATTCGTTCATATCAATGATTGAGTTGTTCTGATACATCATGTGTCTTGTTTGGAGTGCTACCAAGAGTCCACAGTAAGTATATTAATGTACTATCAGTTTTTCAAGATTGCAAAGTTCCTTGGCAATATAAACAAAAAGCATGCTCTATTTTTCTTTCCTCTCATTTAGTATAAAGTACAGGAGAGACAGGGTCCAATGTCACTTCAGTTCACTTCAGCTCTGTTAAATTTGTATGCTTCCGTGTTGCATACTTCTTGTTCTGTGCTTATCTTCATTTGATGCTAAATTTTTGATGTTTTCACTGAATGCCTGTGTTCAGCTTCATTGGAACCAAGAAGAGCTATGCCCTTATCATTTTTCCTGAATCAGTTGGAGAGTCAAAATTAAGTATGAACTCTCCTAAGGGTGGTGATTCAACCACCTTCCTGGGCAGTTCCAATGCTTGACCACCCTTTTCAGTAAAGAAATTCCTCCTGATGTCCTGCCTGAACCTCCCTTGTGTTGGCTCTTGTCCTGTAGCATGTTGCCTGGGAGAAGAGGCCAGCCCCCACCCGGCTACAGCCTCCTTTCAGGTAGTTGTGGAGTGGTAAGGTCTCCCTTGAGCCTCCTTTTCCCGATGCTAAAGAACCCAACTCCCTCAGCTGCTCCTCGTACAACTCACTCTCTAGACCCTTCACCACCTCCATTGCCCTTCTCTGGACATGTTCCAGCCCCTCCGTGTCTTTCTTGTAGTGTGGGGCCCAGAACTGGACACAGAACTTGAAGTGTGGCCTCACCAGTACTGGGTACAGGGGGAAATTCTCTTCCCTAGTCATGCTGCCACACAATTTCTGATCCAAGCCAGGATGTTATTGCCCTTCTTGGCCACCTGGGCACATGCTGGCTCATATTCAGCAGTCTGTGAGCACCCCAAAGTCCTTTTCTGCTGGGCTGCTTTCCAGACACTCTTCCCCCAGCCTGCAGCACTGCATAGGGCTGTTACAACCAAAGGGCAGCACTCAACACTTGGCCTTATTGAATCTGATACTATTGGCCTTGGCCCATTGATCCAGCCTTTCCAGATCCCTCTGCAGAGCCTTGTAACCCTCCAGCAGATCAACATTCTCACCCTGCTAGGTGTCATGTGTGAACTTACTCAGGGTACCCTCGATCCCCTCATTGGGATCACAGATAAACTGTTAAACAGGACTGGCCCTAACATGGAGCCCTGGGGAATACCGCCAGTGACTGCCCACCAGCTGGATGTTAGTCCATTCACTTCCACTCTCTGGGCCTGGGCATGCAGTCAGTTTTTAACCCAGTGGGCTGCTACCTTCTCCAGGAAAGTGCTGTGGAAGACAGTACTGGAGGCTTTACTGAAGTCCAGATAGACAACACCCACAACCTTTCCCTGATATGCTAGGTGAGTCACCTTGTCTTAGAAGGATGTCTAGCAGGACCTATCTTTCTTAAACCCATGCTGGCTGGGCCCAGTTCCCTGGCTGCCCTGTACATGCCACATGATGGCACTCAAGATGCTCCTTCAGTCTTTGAGGGGAAGAAGAGGCAGACCTTCATTTCAGGGCCTGCAGCAAAACAGAGCAAAGTATGTCATAATTCAGGATTTTGGCAAAAGATTCGTTGTAGCAAATGCAGTAGTCCTTTCAGGATTTTGTAGGATTTGCTTTTCTGTTTAATTGTTTCTGTTAGAGTTCATCTGACTGTTGAAAGCTGCTTAGTTATTTTTCCTCTTATACTTTATATCCCTTGGTAGAGTGGGAAATCAGAATTGGTATTTTATATTTGTTTATAAATGTTAAACTCTGAACCTACAGTTCAGTGTTACCTACTTCCTCAGTCTACCTTCTGAAGAGTAGTCCTCTGACAAGTTTCCTGATGGAGTAGTTTCCACTGTCTTTAATTACAGACAGTCCTGGTTTTTTGATAATCTTCTTTGGCTTAACTGGAACTGAAAGGGTACCAGTTGTGGACCGAATCCAATTAATAGGAATGTTATCTTCCTTAACTCCACTTCCACATTTTTCAGGTTTTTGTGCCCCAACTTTAAAGATAATTTGGGATGTTTTGTGACTTAAGATTATCTTTGTGTATGAAAGTCATCCCCTTTGGGCTCAATTCAGCTTATTAGACAGAAAAGACATCTACAGATTTTTGATAAAGTTGTATACTGATAAGGTACTTCTATCATCAACAGGTGTGTGCAACTTCAGGTTCCTCCCAAATGCTGTGTCTGGAGAACTTTACTGTAACACTTTGTTATGGGTGGGGTGTTTTTTGTTTTTTTGTTTTTTTGTTTTTTTTGTTTGTTTGTTTGTTTGTTTGTTTGTTTTTCCTGTTTTTAATTTCCACTGTTTCTAACTCCAATCTTATTAATTGTCATTACAGTTCCTGTTCAGCTTTTCATGACATGGAAGTTTTTTTACATGGCCTTGGTCTAGAACACATTAGAGAATTACTGAAGGTAATTTTGTGGTATATTTGCTACCTGTGAAGTAATCCATGAAAGCAAAATGCACCTACTGCATAATAAAGAAGTGATATTACCATTAATATATTAATTCCAATAAATTCCTTTAACAGAAATTTATTTATAAAATGGGAAGTTAAACTGCAATTGACTAAATTGGATTTCTTGATTATCTATTATGTGCATTAGTCACAACATTTGATGTTCCTTAACTAGATGGATCTTCCATTGCTTCAATACTGATGTTTTGTAGCTGGTTTTGTTCCTGAAAACTGACACAAACAGGGAAGAAAATCAAGCTATAACTTTTATTCTGAAATTATTTTTGATGGCATAAACCCCTTTGTTTAATACAGGAGCAAGATATAACTTTAAGACAACTTCTGACCATGCGAAAAGATGACTTAATACAGGTCAGTTTACTGCTTTAGAATTTAATTTAATTTTATCCTCTTTAAAAATGTTTTTAATGTCTTAACTTCACATATTTAACCTTGCAAGAATTCTTTCAGCATCTTCTGCAACTTCTTGAATTTTAATGTGAATATAGGCAGGCTTTTTCTGATGTAGTCTCACAGATCAATGAGTGATCAGGGGTGAGCAGAAAATAGTTTAAATTTTAGTTGTTACAATTTTTAGCTTTTAATTGTGATTTCTCTGAAGGGAAATAGGTGCTAGGGTTAGCAGTAGGTAATATTAAACAACTTGTTTAGATGTGCTCCTCCTCTGTGAGGTTGTAATTTTTGTTGGAGAAAGAAGAGCTCTCTTATATTTAGAATTGCTTAAATTGTAGAATGTCATACGCCAAGCAGGTTGGTAAAACCTTATCCCACTGCAGAAAAAGGGAGAAGATTTTGTTTCTTGCAGTTTACTGCAGCTGGGAAGGTTGGTCTGTTGCTGTTTGCAATGACTGGTCTATTGACTAAATGATGCATTATTACCAGGCTTCAGTTGTCAGTTGAGATGTGGTGATTGCTTTTCTTTATTCTTTGCTGGAATTTTTCCTGCGGCAAGTGAAAGGACTTTCTGTGCTTACAGGAGGATACTATAATAAAATCCAATTATAGGAGTCTCATTGGAACAACGTAAGTACTTCAGGTTGCAGGATTCTTCTGAGCACTCTGTACTGGGGAGCTTTGGAATCTCTGGTCTGGGATTCCAAAGACACCTCATAAAAAGAGCTGCTTCAAGACTGCTCCATTCTACTGGAGCTATCCATGTCCTTAGGGTCACCTTCTTCTAATCCAGGTACCAAGGAGGTGTGTTCTGGCAGCTGGATCCAACATTGTGTTCCTTTAAAGTGGATGTCAACAAGGATTGTTTTGCTTGATGTTTTGTCTTGTAACTGAGTCGTTAATTTTTCTGACAGAACTCACAAGTAATGCTGTATTCTCAGAGAGTGTTCATATAAAGAGCTTTGCCAAGGAAGAGATTTTTAAGAGTTCATCTAGTGAAAAGTATTGTAAGACATGTCAGTGTGTTTTGATGTTTCTGCTTTTCTGAAGCCTCAGGATCATTGGATAGCATCCTTGTGTCCTGGGATTTTTAGAGCTCTAAAGCCCCTATTGATAGTAGTTTTGGCCTTTAAGGAGATTCTTGTAGATTTGTTCTCATTACTGTGTGGGCTGCTGTGTTGGACATGATTGCATTAAACTGTAAATCTGCATGAGTGTATGATCATATTGATCATTGCTTTGGCATTGTCATTATTGCTTGTTTTTGTCCAAGAAACACTGGGGGAAGAGGAGAGAATTGTGGACTTCAGTGAATGGCTAAGCTTTATAGTTCCCTCTGCAAAGAGGTGTAATTTCATTCAAAATCATTGCTTCTGTTTCAGTTATCTAAATTGTTCGAGGCTTGCTGTTAGAAAAGCAAATAAAGCTTTGAACAAACTGAAATAACTACATGGATCAGCTGCTGCTACACAGGAAGATAATATCTGAAAGTATTTAATTGCTTTGTCTGTTAACTTTGCAACAGCAGGAAACAGTTCCTCAAAAATAAGTCGTGCTTTGTACATGGACATAAATTAATTAGTGAGTCTTCCGCTGAGAAGTTAAAAAATGGCATTACACTCCTGGCTTATTAGCACTTCATAAGTTATCCTAAATTCTTTATGCAGTCTAGTTTTAGAGCTCTGCTAACTGTTTCTCCCCACGCCCCTGATAGAACAAATCTAATCTGTTTCCTTGTAGCTTCAGAGTTGAAAGTTTTTACTGTGAAGGCAGACTTTCAGCTAACAGCCAGCTGTTTTGAAGAGCCTGGATCTTATTACTAGAAAGATTAATGATGACCTCTGATGGATGTCTCCTAACCAAGCTGCTTTGTATCCAGAGAACTGGGGAGAAATCCTCTCATTAACATGATATGCTTTCCTCCATCAAACAATATAGGAAGATATTTTCTCTGTAAATATCTTTATCTGTATTGTACAACAGAGCCTAAACAATGAGTCTTTCAAGCTGAAAGCTTGCATTCCTTGCTTGCATTCCTTAAGCTTATAAACGGTTCCATTCTGGAAAAAATGTGTTCAAGATACTGGGACATGTCTACTCAACATTCGGAGGTTTTTGTCTGCACTACTTAGGACACTCACATTTTTTATTTTGCTTTAAGCATTTTTCTTGTAAGATACCAACAGAAGTAATTTTGTTTCTGGATGCATTTAGGACTAAAAAGGTTTCTTTCTTACATTTTATTTTGTTTAGAATAAGATAAATTGGTGTCTTGTTTTGAATTTGAGAATAATGAAAAGTAGACACATCAAAACTCAAAATATAATCCAGTACTTTAACTACATAATTGGATAATTATCTGGTCTATGTACTTGTACATCACAGTTCCAAGACTCATTCCTCTGCCCCCACTCCCTGAAAAAAGCATTTAATATTTGACAGAAATGTGTCAGGTTATTAAAATCTGGTTACTTATGCAGTTTGGGTTCACTGGTTTTATCTGTGCAGTACATCATCTTTCATGTGCTGAGGCAATCTTACCTCTTGTCACGTTCATGCTGGAGTGAGCTTCAGGCTTGGATATTGAGGGGCTGCTTTTTATGTATTTAGGTAAAGAAGAAAATAGATGTTCCTAGAGTTGATCTGGCTAAAATTGAGAGTGCTTATAGCTTGTTGTTTGTTTTACAGGTATAAGCAAATCATTGTACAGCACTTGCACATTCTTAAACGTGGCCACTTCACAATAATACTTTCATAATTTGGACTGCAGAGTATAAGAGAACCAACACCAACTTAAAAATTCACTCACCCATCAAGTAGAGCTTATTGCACTGTGATTGTTCCATGCATTCATTATTGCATGCACAGTCAGGTTCTGGGTCACTTCATATTCTTGCAGAGATGGTCTAGAAATTGGGGAAGTAATTTGGACTGATCAGCCAACCTTCTGTCTCTTAAGTTCTGCACCTTTTACCACTAAATGCAGAATTAATGTGGTGCTGCCATCTATTATGGCATTTATCACGTTCTTTACTTCCTGACACATATTTTCAAGATGTGGTGGTGCTCAGTAATCCATTTGCAGAAGAAGAAGATGATATTTTATTTCTAGGGGAGCAAAGTACATCTTCCTGATATGCTGGCCAGAAAGCTATATCCTGATTTTCTGGTTTCAGGAATGAGAAAGTGGAGTCAAAAACAAAGGCTGTCTTCACAATAGTTCCTACTTCAGGCAAGATACTTTTGATTCCTCAAGAATAACTGCTATTGCAGAAATTCACTTACTTGTTCGTGATAAAATAACTGCTGTAATGCTTTGTAAGCCTTAAGAAAGTTCATCCCAGATAGGGCTCCACAAGGCAAACCTGAGAACCAATGAATTGAGCAAACTTACAGCTCAACATAGGTGAAACAGATTATTTATAGGAAACCCAGATTTTTCTATCTTAAGGCTGCTAGTGGTACTTGCTAAAAAGACTTCAGTACAACTTATTCAGGGACCCATGGAAACCTATTAAAAACTCAAAAATTTTTGATACCTGTAGTTAAATTCCCAATTAACCTTATTGGGATTTTCCATTACTGAAGAACTTACTTGTCTTGATGGTTTTGAAATGTTTAAAGATACACTTGTGAGCCTAGTTATTTGTTACCTCTCATTGGTGGAGAACCTGGAGGACAGTTTTTTGCAGTCACAATGAAAAGTGAGTGTCAGAACATTGGGTCTCAAGGCTCAACTCTTCCCTAGAATGTCGATTTGATGTAGGTTATCAGCTGTTCATTCAAAATTCTTTCTAACAGAAATCCAGGAGACTGCAAACACTAGCATCAGATTTCTGAGGGTGCTGAAGGTAACTTCAGGTCCTCAGAATGTCAGTGAGAGTTCCGTATAGTCTAGGTTTGAAGACTGAGATCCTTGCAGTCTTAAATGCCAGAGTGGTCTACTCCTGCTGAGTGAGGTACTCAGCTGGCACCTTAAGAGCAAAGTCATGAGGTTTTTTACTTGTGTTGAGGAGCATCTTAGGGCTGCTAATACCAGAAGTCCTGCATTGCACAGCAGCCTGTCAGATGAGCAACGGAAATATTGAATGTGCCACAGAAGCATTTATCTTTTAACAAATTATCTGTTCTTCTGCTTTAAGTGTTCTACAAGATAACTCTCAGCCTAGGATTTAAATATGTCTTAAAATTTAATCTGAGATACTTGATGGATAGCACAGCTGCCAGTGTTTTCTGTTCCAGGCATCACTTGGAGAATCCATTACATAATATGTATCTTTTGTGTTTTCCTTCAGTTAAAAAAGATGTCTTCCTGTAAAATTCTCCATTTGATGCTGGTTTGATAGTTTCCACTCTTTCTTTGAGTTAATGCTGTATCACCATCATGATGATTCGTTAACTTGCTGTCAGCAATAACTCAGATCATTCTGAAATGGAAAGCCTAATAATCTAACAAGACAGGGGTGCCTAGGCAAGCTGCATTTTTTTTTTAATAAACCTTGAACAGATTTTTGGAGTATCCTGTGCAGTTTGTTTGGCAGTTCCTCATCTCTTGTCATTTTGTTCTGCATTATGGAATATTTTCTGTAGTTTTATTTTTTCCTTGTCGCTTACATACATTGTAGCTGGTTGCAATAACTTAAAAAGATCTTTTAAATCTTAATATTTAGAAGTTAGTGAAATTTTTTACTGTGCTGTTATGTCTAGTAAATTTAAATCATATTTGAAATTACTCTTTCAATTTAGATTGGCATTACAAATCCTGGAGATCAACAGAAACTCCTAGATGCTATTAATGATCTGCAAGTGGAAGAAAAAAAATTTGAAGACGTCTCTGAAATTATGAAGCTGGAATTGAGGTATTAATGGTATATCTAAGGAAAAGGAAGTGAAATATTAACTATTTAAGGTGTCCATGTTGTTTTCTGTGGCTCAGAGGTAAAACTGTCTCACACTTTGTCCCTCAATGCATAGCATTAATGAGAATATGCAAGGTAGTGGATTATGAGAGCTGGTGGTGGATGTGTTTTGCACAAAGAAAGTTGGGAGCATAGAAAAGGTAGGCTCTGTTAGTCTTCCAATCAAATCTGTCTGATTGTAAGATGCAGTTTTAAAAAGTGCCGGAGGGAGAGATGCATATTGCTTCTGGATAGGCCTTTAATTTTCAGCTCTTAAAAACAGTATCTTGTACATGTGTACCTTAAATCATAAATGCTACTTCTGTTTAGATTCCAGATTTTTTCATTGTTTTTTTTTCCACTGGAAGCAGTTTTAACTGGCTTCTAAAATATATCATTTTTTTATCTACCAATTAAGCAATTTATAAGCTGTTTTCCTTATCATAGATTATATGCATCGGTAGGTTTACAAGGAAATTTTTTAAAGAAAGTGTTACTCTTTCAGATTCCCATTCCAACTCGATATTTTTTCCCATTACAGTATTAAGACATCAGTTCTGCAACATCTCTCATACTTTTAGTGTAGTCTTGTGCAGTACCATGGAACCAGGCCAGAGTTGAGAGATGCATTCCTCAGCAACCTGATTAAACTTAATAAGTTCCCTAAGCACTGCTAGAGCACTCCACATCCAGCACAAAATGAAGGATGAAGGATATACTAAGTACAAAGGAGGCTTAAGATTTCTGAAATCTCTTATCCTTTATGTGTTAGGACATTTATTTTTCTGGAAGACACACCTAGACCTCAATTTAAATTCCATGCTCATATCTTTCCTCTTCTTAGTTCGCAAACTTACAGAAGTATAGCTACTGAAAATGAATTAGATAGTGAGGGTTCAGTTCCTCTTAGAAGTGTGTCTGTCTCCCTCTTGACTAGTGGGCTGACAGTTGTGCTGGTACTCTCATAGATCTCCCTTCCCTCTCCAAAATACTGGGGAGAGCTTTCTGTACTATTTGAATGCTCTTAGGATAGAGTCTGTGTTAGTGATGTTGTTCACTGACCCAAAGAATATGCTTGGGTTCAAATTCAATCTGTACATGTCTCCGTGCTTTGGAGGCAGCTGAATTGCACTGACACTGTGCATCGGCAGTCATGCTGTGATGTGATTCTGCCACATGTTGTCTTTAGAGTCCCAGTTCCATGACTCTCCAGTATGTATTCCATCCCAACCAATCCTTCATACATTGATTGCTCCCAGTGCTGCTGCTATGCTGGTATCTTTATCCATTACTGTGTTTAGGAAAACAGACTTTGTGACCTCCTTGAGGAATGTTTTTGCAGCACAATGCAAAGTTTGAGCTGTTGGACTTGAGAGGATATGCAAAGCATTTTAAGGAAGTTCTAGAAAGACTGAGATGAGCTGGAAGAGTGGAGAATTCCTATCCTGATAGAGGACTTAGATGTTTCTTCTGATCTATGAGGAGATTTCATTCAGGGACCACTCAGAGATAAGGAATTGGCTGGATAGCCACACTGAGCAAGAGTTGTGAGCAATGACTCAATGTCCAGATGAAGACAAGTGACACTCTTCAGGGGTTGGTGCTGGGACAGGTGCTGTTTAACATCTCTGCTGGAGACACAGAGACTGGGATTGAGTACCCCCTCAGTATGTGTACCAGTGACACCGAGCTGTGTGGTGTTTTGGAGGGAAGGGATACCATCCAGGCAGACCTTGACAGGCTTGAGTGGTGGGTGCATGAAATTTGGCAAAGCCAAGTGCAGTGTCCTGGGTCAGGGCAATCCCAGGCACAAGTACAAGGACAGAGAATAGATTGAGAGCAGCCCTGAAAAGAGAGACTGGAGGATTTTGGTTGATGAGAATCATAGAAACACAGAATATCCTGAGTTGGAAGGGACCCACAAGGATCATCAAATTCAACTCCTGGAAGAAGTTCAACATGACCCACCAAATGTGCACTTGCAGCTCAGAAGGCCAGTCGTATCCTGGGTGCATCAAAAGAGGATTGGCACCAGGTTGAAAGGGGATTCTGTTCTCTTGACACTCCACCTGGACTACTGCAACCAGCTCCCAGCATAAGAAGGACATCAACCTGGAGGGAGTTCAGAGGAGGGCCCAAAAGATGACCAAGAGGGCTGGAGCAGCATCCTGTGAAAACAGGGTGAGAGACTTGGGGGTGTTCAGCCTGAGGAAAGAAACTATGGGGAGACCTTAGAGAGATCTAAAAGAGGACTACCAGAGAGCTGGAGAAAGACTTTATAAGGGCATGTAGTGATAGGACAAGGGAGAATGGTTTCCAATTCATGAGAGGGAAGGTTTGGATGAGATGTAAGAAAAAAATTCTGTGCTGTGAAGGTGGTGAGATACTAGAGTAAGCTGCCCAGAAAAGATGTGGATGTCCCATTCCTAGAAGTGTTCAAAGCCAAGTTGGATGGGACTTTCAGCAACCTGGTCTAGTGAAAGGTGTCCCTCTCCATGGCAGTGGAATTGGAACTAAATGATCTTGTAAGGTCCCTTCCAACCCAAAGTATTATATAATTCTGTAATTCTCCATCAAAACAACTGTGTACTTTGAGAAGAAAATCCTGCAAACGTGAACATGTGCTGTAGTACTGAATAACTAAACTTCCAGCATGCAGGGGGATATAAACCAGTATGGTATGGATATACCATAAATACTTTAACAGCATCTGAGCCATTTGTATTAAAAGAGACTTTGCTGCTGAGCTGAGGTGGTAGACGAGGAATCTGTTAGGTGCCTTTGTAAATGGATATTGACTCTTCAGCAATAGAAAATTAGCTACCATTTAAGGTGACTTTGCCCAGTTTAAACTTTATACATTTTTATGTTAAAATGTATGCTATTTTCAGATTGTTCCACAGTAGTGTTTAGTACATACATTCAAGCAGAGCAGCTTAAAAATATGAACAGAGGGAATAAGTAGAGAAATATAAAAAAAAATCCATTCACTGTGTGTGGCCAAATACAGTGAAATACCCACATGGTATCTGGTGCAGTGTCACACACTGGTGATGTACCTTATTCCTAGTATAGTGTGGGTTTAGATCATAGTGGTTCTCAGAACCAGAAAATAATTGATTGAATAAAGGTGGAAGTACACAAAATATGACAGCACTTCAGTTATGGCAAACATTGCATAGTTTTCTAGAAAATTGCCTGACATGTATTCTAGGCATCTGACCTTTAGACCAAAATCTTAGGCTATGTTTACATGCTATTATATAAAGATTTTACTTCCCACTTGTTCAAAGTCATTCTGTGAGAAGGAGAATCAGTCATTAAGTCATAGAAAAACTAACATAGTAGAAAATCTTGAACTGATTGATTATAAACTTACGGAGTGTCTAGCACTGTTTAGCCACTGATGTTTTGACAGCCATTAATTCTTTTTTGAAGTGATATTTTTTTGAAAACATTATTTCCATTTCTAAATACAAGAGCATGTCACTGTAACAGGTATAAAATTCTACGAAAATGGAGAGATTTTAAGAACTATGGTGTAGTGAAGTAATATGATAGAATAAATGTTTTTCTTTTTTTCCCCCTCCCTAATTCAAGCCCGTGACATACTTTATATTTGCCAAGAATTCTTCCAGAATTCCAAAAGATAATTTCCTTTGTGATGAAACATCAAAGATGCCATAACTGATTTCAGCCAGCTAAAAAGTTATTTTTCTTAATAGAAGAAAGTATTTGTGATTATGTCTTGACTGTAGTAATGTGGGAGAAGCTTTCAGACTGTCTCCAGATGTTTAATGTTTAGGTTCTTTACCTGAAATACTCAATTCAATTACACTCTTCTAAAACAAGAAGTAGTTTATTTTATAAAAACAAACTAATAGGCTTTTGTACTTCCCCATTTTCATGAAAACCATGTACAGTGTTGGTTTTAAACCTCCAGCATACCTCTTAATGCTTGTTTATATTTCTGTGTTAAAGTCTTAACAGTTCAGCACTATTGCAAATCACAGATGTCCTGAACAGTGGCAGAAATTTTACTCACTAATGATCCTGTGCCCAGAGTTGAAGGAAAGCACTCTGTGAAACTCCATGGCCTAAATTCCATCCCCATTTAGATACATGCACTGTATTGGTGTGTACCTTAGTTTAGCTGTTTGACAAATTTTGTGGCTTTTTGTCCTCAGAAGGAATAAGCATGTGGTGTATGTTGCACTTAGTTTTAACAGCACATTGCCTAGGGAGGAATGTTGGAGTCTGAATTAGTTTATTCAGATCCTATGGATCTGCAGAACAGGAATTTCTGTAGTAGGAACTTGTAATTGTTTCTGGTTTTGACCCTGCCTGTTATTCACCTAAATAACTTAGAGTTAGCAGAAACTTTTCTACCAGAGATGCAGACACTTCTCAGGAGTTTCAGGGTTTGAGAGCTCACTCAGTAAACAATTGGATGATCTTCTTCCTTGCCCTCTTTCCCTCTTCCTGGTGAGTGGCAACAAGTTTCTGGCCAGCATCATGACTTATGACTAAAGTTCTCTGACATTCCAGTAAAGTTGAGTCAGTGTCATGTGGAAACTCTAGAAATTTAAAGCTGAAAATAATCTGTTAAATTTTTCTATCCTTCTTTCCTCTTCTTGAAGACATGGGTCAAAATTAATTTTGAGAGTTGTCTTTCTGCTTGTATTTGAGCACCAAGTAAAAAATTTCTTCAAAATAGATAACATCAGATATTTTAGGCTCTGAGGTATATGTTTCCAGGTCCAAGGGCCAAGCCACTATTACTGAATTCTTACTTTCTTCAACTCTGTTGGAGACTAAATGACCCTAAATTTAGTCATTTCAGTCCTAGTTCCAAAGTACAAACCAGATGTTTTCCCTCACATCTACCTAAAAAATGTAAGCTGCAGGTCAGAAATATTGTCCTTCCAAAATAAGGCAGGGGAGGGAGGGGATGGGACAAACAAGGCGGAGGGGGGAGTGGGTAACCCCAA